>PVKV010023915.1:0-11134 GCA_004027835.1 Alouatta palliata
CCAGGATAAAACACAATGTCTTAGTAAAACCACATAGCCGTCACCAGGCCATTGTGTAAGCAACTAGGAGGTCAAAATAGTTCTTTTACTTTATTTCTCATCCTTAGTTCCTACTTTCCCATAGCTCGACTGCCTCCAGGGGGGGAAATGCTTCTGGGGTCTAACTCCATTATGGCGGAGACACTCTTGGGGGTCTCTACGCTGGAGCGACTCCCACAGATAGCCATCCATCTTCCATCTGTACCTCTTTGAAATACATTGTGAACCCCTGGGATGCCTTTGAAAAAATATCTTTTTCTTTCTCCTCTTCTGTCCTCTCTTCACAGATAGGTAATTCTGTCTCTATACTATGAGATACTTTCCTCAGATGCATCCTCCAAACTGAGAAGTTAATTTTTCAAACATTAAACTGGTTGGCTTAGGATTGGGCTCAGGGGACGGGAACCCAGAAGGACAACATGCTGGCCAAAGGGTCAAGGTTTTTTTGTTTTTGTTTTTGTTTTTACCAGTGGGGTTTTTGGCCTCCCTGTGCAAACTTGTAAAAGGCCTTGAAACTTCTGAGCTGTCCTTACCCCTCCCCTTGTTTTGATTCGCTTTGATTTGTTTCGTTTGAGACAGAGTTTCTCTCTTGTTGCCCAGGCAGGAGTGCTATGGCGAGATCTCGGCTCACCAACCTCCACCTCCCAGGTTCAAGTGATTCTCCTGCCTCAGCCTCCCTAGTAGCTGGGATTACAGGAGTCTGCCACCATGCCCAGCTAATTTTTTGTATTTTTAGTAGAGACAGGGTTTCACTATGTTGGCCAGACTGGTCTCAAACTCCTGACCTCAGGCAGTCCACCTGCCTCAGCCTCCAAAAAGTGTTGACATTACAGGCGGGAGCCACTGCACCCAGTTTATTTTGTTTTGATACATGTTTTCTAATAATCTGGTGTGTGTTGTCTCACTTTCAGCCATCAAACTTTGGTCATGCAACTGGAGCCTCAGACAATGACCACTTCTGCCAGGGACACTTAGATAGGCCTCTGAGGGGACTCTGAGTGCTGTTTTCCCAAAACTGCCCCTGACAGTAGGAAGCAGTGTCCTTATTCTAACAGCAATTGGTTGTACTTCTTTAAAAGGAGGAATGAGGCAGCTGAATATAAAGGGATCATCAGAGAACCTCCAAACGGCCTGCACACTAGGAGGAGTGAGCACTGGAGTGGAGCCTCAGAAAGTCTGTGCTGTTTGCAGTGTGGGGAGCCTGGCCTCTTCCCTTCCTGGATGAAACCTGGAATTCAATTTGTGAGGTGGGAAGCCTATGCTAGCAGGACTGTCGCTTTGCTGAGGGTTCCTGGTTACTGTTTATCCTTTTTGCTTAATAAATTTTATTTTTCTCACTTTTCAAAGTGTCTGTGCAAGGACCCCATCTTTAGTCTGGAATGTTATGTGTTGGTCATTTATGCCTCATCATACATGCATACCTGATGAAAAATCACCACAACAAAAAAGATAGTTGTTTAAATTTTATTTCAAGATGAATAATTGAAATGATTTTAATATTTTTTATTTCTAACACTTGATACTAGTGCTGGCTTGTTATTGAAGAAGTATTGATTGAGCATTTAGTATCACTTATTATTTGGAACATATTTAGGAAATTGTTCCCTTTTTCTTGTTATTTACAGTCTAAAGAAAACCTGTGTAACCCACATTATGAAAACATAGATTTTATTTGTTTTTATTTATCTTATAAAAGTAACTCAAAGCAGATGTGACATTCTTGAATAATTTCTAACTTTATTTTTGGCCTGATTCTCCATGATTATGAGAATAAAAATAAAAAAACCTACTATATATTCTGGCCTGAAGAAAGTTGTCTTGACAATTTTTTTAAACATAGAAGTTTCAATTTTCATGTCTTCATTGTATTTTTAAAAATGATTTTTTGAAACTTATAATTTTTACTGAAATTGCTAATTTTGAAGTCCCTAGTTAAGTATAAAGTTTTTGTAATTTAATGATTTATTATTAGGTTTATTACCGAGTCAACCATTCAATACTTTGTGTTGGCACGTTTTGTGACACATATATTATTCAGTTAAATTTTAAATTATTTTGATGTGATTCTAAAACAAGGATTTTGAAACATGAGACACATTTAATAAATTGCTATGGTCTTGAGATATTTTGTAAACCAACTTAATAATAATTTTTAAAGTTTTAAATAAAATTTAAGAAAATGAGTATGACACAGAGTATTAAACATTGTCCAATGTTCCAATATAATAGAGCAAATGGAAAAATTATGACAATTAGTTTTCCTTTTGTATTTATAGTGACAAAGCTAAATAATTGTCTCCTGCCATCCATTTTATCTTGATTAAAATTATGAATGAGTGTAATTAAAATCAAACCTATTATAATTTCTACAAATACGTTTTATCCTATGTCTTTTATTTCCTACAGGAATACATCTCCCCTGACAGTGTTGTATTCCCATATCTATAATGCAAGAGTAAAATCTTGAGCAGGCACGGTGGCTCACACCTGTAATTGCAACACTTTGAGAGGCTAAGGTGGGTGTATCATGAGGCCAAGAGATCGAGATCATCCTGGCCAACATAGTGAAAACCCGTCTCTACTAAAAATACAAAACTTAGCTGGGCATGGTGGTGTGCACCTGTTGTCCCAGCTGCTCAGGAAGCTGAGGCAGGAGAATCACTTGAATCTGGGATGTGGAAGTTTCAGTGAACTTAGATCATGCCACTGCACTTCATCCTGGTGACAGAGCGAGACTGCATCTTAAAAAAAGAAAAGAAAAGAAAAAAACAGCTCTAGGGTTCAGGTATGGTGGCTCATGCCTATAATCCCAGCATTTTGGGAGGCCAAGACAGGTGGATCACTTGAGGTCAGGACTTTGAGACCAGTCTGGCCAACATGGTGAAATGGCATCTCTACTAAAAGCACAAAAATTAGCCAAGGATGGTGGCACATACCTGTAATCCCAGCTACTCGGTTGGCTGAGACATGAGAATGGCTTGAACCTGGGAGATGGAGGTTCCAGTGAGCCCAGAACACACCAGTGCACTGCACCCTGGGTGACAGGGTGAGATTCTGTCTCAAAAAAAATTAACACTGAGCTCGCATTAAGTTTTACCATTTCCCTTCTGTGGTGTCTCCCAGTCTGTCTTCCATGAGGCCTGAACTTGGAAGTGGTCTTGGGTGCAAAAAGACAGGGCTCAGTACAGCCTTCCCCATCTGGCTGAGGAGCAGGAAACAGTCTCTTAACATGCAGAGAGAATGCAAGAAACTCTTTTCTCTTTACTCCATTTTCTTGTGCCTCAGTCCTTTGTAGCCCACTGATACCTCATTTCCTGGTAAGTAGAGAGGTGGCCTAAGTAGGGGGCATACTCCATTGCTTTTTTATGCTTTTTGTCCTTTTATTGCTTGATGCTGGATGTGGGCATGGTCATGGGAAGCAAGGTATAGAACTAAGTAAATCCCCTTTCTTGGTTGGCATTCTGAAAAGATGAGCTCCTAGAAGCTGGCAAGTACCAGGGAAATCATGGCATGTGAGTTCAGGACGGTGAATTCAAAAAGTTGTTTATGAGCTCCTGGGCTCATCTCTGTGACAGTTAATTTTTTCCTTTCATTTTTAGTGGACATGTAATATTTAATTGTACATGTTTATGGGATACAGGGTGATATTTCCATATTTGTATACAATATGTAAATGATCAAATCGGGGTAATCAGCATATCCATCACCTCAGACATTTTTTTTTCTTTGTTTTGTGAAAATTCAAAATCCTCTTTCCTAGCTTTTGGAAAATATGCAATAAATTATTGTTAACCACATTCAGTCTACAGTGTTTCAGAACAGAGCTTATTCCTCCTATCTAGCTGTAGTTTTGTATGTTACCCAGCCTCTTCCCAGCCTTTTCTCCTCTCTATGCTTTCTAGCCTCTAGCACCCAGAATTATACTCTACTTTCATGAGTTCAAAAATTTTCTAGCTCCTACATATGAATGAGAACATCTTTCTGTGTCTGATTTATTTTGCTTAACATAATGTCCTCCAGGCTCATTCATATTGCCATGAATGACAGGATGTCATTTATATGGCTAAATGATATTCTGGTGTGTGTGTGTGTGTGTGTGTGTGTGTGCATGCGTGTGTGTGTGTGTGTATACACTTCATTTATCCATTTATTTTTATGGGCATTTAGATTAATTCCACAATAGCTGTGATTGTTAATTTTATGTGTCAATTTGACTGGGCTACAGGGTGCCCAGATATTTGGTCAAACATTATTCTGGGTGAGTTTGTGGGGTGTTTCTCCTTGAGATGAGCATTTGGATTGGCAAACTGAGTAAAGCAGATTGCCCTCCCCAGTGTGGGTGGGATTATTCTATCAACTGAAGACCTGAATACAAAAGAAAGCCTCAGCAAGAGAGGACTCCTCTTTTCCAACCGCTGGAGAGGGGACATTGATCTTTTCCTGTCTTTGTACTTGAACTAAAACATAGGCTCTCCTTGGATCTTGAGCCTACAGACTTTTGGACTGGAACTCAACCATCAGTTCTCCTGGTTCTCAAGCCTCCAACACAGACTAGAATTACACCATTGGTTCTCCTTAGTCTCCAGCCTGCCAGCTGGACTTCTCAGCCTCCATAATTGTGTGAGCCTAACAGATATCAAATTGGTTCTGTTTCTCTCAAAAACCCTGACTAATACAGATTTTGGTATGGAGAATGGTTCTAGAGGAACAGAACTTTGAGAATAAGTCTTCTGGGTTTGTTCTGGGGTTTCAGGAATTGGATCTCAAATCAGATTTCATTTGAATTTGTTAATAACTCTATTTCCAATAATAAAGAGAGCACTGATAGTTCATGGCATAATCTGGCAATACAGATACACAAATATCACCATTGGAGACTCCTAATCAACCATTTTATAAGAAGCAAGGATCTGGGACCTGGGTGACTGTGTACAGGACATTTCAAACATTTTCAGCAAACTAATAAATACTCAATGGTTGCTTCTATTGTCACTGGACAAAGTAGGGAAATAATGAGCTCAGGGATTCTAATTCCCAACTCAAGTATCACATGAATGACCTGAAAGCTCCTATATGTGCCCTCAAATAGATCCTAAGTCCAGGTAGCCCCTTAGCTGAGATTGTTGAAAATCAAACTCAGAATCTCACCCTGTGGCTAGCTGAATTATAAAGCAAGTTTAACTCCCAGCCTTGCATGGGGTTAGGACATAGATTGGGAAGGAATGGAGTTCTGAAATTTGGGTAAGGATGAGTATGTGGGAAGACCCCAGTGAAACTAAGGACATTGAACCCCTAAATGCTGATGATGATTCTTTGCTAGGGGAAGAGGCCTCCTTACCCCCAGTGGGAGTGGCCTACCTAACTAGATCTGGGGGATTCACCCTGCATTGCCTGAGGAAGCTGTAATGGCCTCTCCTGTGGAGTAGCCATGTGAGAAAATGCTGAGTCTCCTCAGGACCCATCTCTGTCACCCATATTTGCTTCTAGACTATACATAAATTAAAGTCCCAGGAGGCCTGTAAAGATGTGGTACAAGTGTGACCCATAAGGAGGTACATTATACTCCAAAAGAACTATTTGAGTGTCCTAATTTACACAGATGGAAATCCAGGAGGTGTGTGTGGGAATGGATATTAAGAGTGTGGGATAATGGTGGAAGAAACATAAAGTCAGATCAGGACAAACTTATGCTCACTAAGGAGAGATTCTGCATTTAATGGCGCAGCTTGAGGGAGTTAGAAAGAGCTCTAGCAATTTGTTTGGTGGTTGGCTGAAACATTGACTGAAAGGTTGCCCACAGGAAATGCTGAGACTTCCTTAATTTAATGCAAAGTAAGGAATTCAAAGGAAACTGGAATATTAGACTACTGGATATCTTTTTTTTTTTTTTTTTTTTTTTTTTTTGGAGATCCAGATCCAGGCTGGAGTGCAGTGACACAATCACAGCTCACTGCATGCTCGACCTCCTGGACCCAAATGGTTCTCCTGCCTTAGCCTCCTCAGTAGCTGGGACTATAGGCATTTGCCATCACACCTGGCTAATTAAAAAGATATATTATTTGTAGCCCAAGCTGGTCTCAAACTCCTGGGCTCAAGGGATCATGTGTCTTGGCCTCCCAAAGTGCTGGGATTATAGGTGTGAGCCACCACACCCAGCCTGGATTTGTCATTTAACAACCACTCACCCACAGTGGGAGGGCCCAGAGGACATACTTTTTACCATGATTGTGAGAAATTTGTGAGGGAAGCTCCAGCATCTTTCAAGAGTTCTGTGATAACTTTTCTCTTTAGGCCAGACCTTACAATGGGAACTGTTTTACTGAATGAGGAAACCTGAATGCAATGGAAGTAATTGGATCCCAGGATGTCAGGAGCAAATGGCAGCACTCAATCACCACAGGCACGATGGGTGTGGTTACAGTGATGGACAGTAGAGTCAAAGCAGCAGAGAGAATGTTCTGACTTATGTAGACCTATGGCATTTCCTAACTGATCATGGTGGCCCTAGAAGTGAAACAGATAGGAAGCCTATAAATCCTTACTTGATCTGTATAAGCAGAAAAGCTCTAGGTTGAATGAACAAAGGAAACAAAACTGGACAGAGAATGAGTTTGATGAATTGACAGAAGCAGGCTTCAGAAGGAGGATAATAAATTACACCAAGCTAAAGGAGCATGTTCTATCCCAAAGCAGGGAAGCTAAGAACTTTGAAAAAGGGTTAGATCAAATGCTAACTAGAATAACCATTTTGGAGAGAACATAAACCACCTGATGGAGCTGAAAAACACAGCATGAGAACTTCATGGAGTATACACAAGTTTCAATAGCTGAATTGATCAAGCAGAAGAAAGGATATCAGAGATTGAAGATCAACTCAATGAAATAAAGTGAGAAGACAGACTAGAGAAAAAAGAGTGAAAAGAAATGAATGATGCCTCCAAGAAATATGAGATTATGTGAAAAGACCAAATCTACATTTGATCGTTGTACCTGAAAGTGAAGGGAAGAATAAAACCAAGTTTGAAAACACCTAGCAAGGCAGGCCAACATTCAAATTCAGGAAATACAGTGACACCACAAGGATACTCCTTGAGAAGAGCAACCCCAAAACACATAATGATCAGATTCACTAAGGTTGAAATGAAGAAAAACAATGCAAAGGGCGGCCAGAGAGAAATGTCAGGTTATCCACAAAGGGAAGCTGATCAAACTCACAGCAGATCTCTCATCAGAAACCCTACAAGCCAGAAGACAGTGAGGGCCAATATTCAACATTCTTAAAGAAAAGAATTTTCAACCCAGAATTACATATTTAGCCAAACTAAGCTTCATAAGTGAAGGAGAAATAAAATCCTTAACAGACAAGCAAGTCCTCAGAGATTTTTTCACCACCAGGCCTACCTAGAAAAGCTTCTGAAGGAAGCACGAAACATGGACAGGAACATTTGGTACCAGTCACTGCAAAAACATACAAAATTGTAAAGACCCTCAAAGCTAAGGAGAAACTGCATCAACTAACAGGGAAAATCACCAGCTAGCATCATAATGGCAGGATCAAATTCACACATAATAATATTAACCTTAAATGTAAATGGGCTAAATACCCCAATTGAAAGAAACAGACTGGCAAATTAGATAAAGAGTAAAGACCTGTCATTGTGGTGTATTCAGGAGGAGATGCATCTCATGTGCAAAGGCACACAGAGGATCAAAATAAAGGGATGGAGGAGGAATATTTACCAAACAAATGGAAAGCAAAAAAAAAAAAAAAAAAAAAAAAAAAAAAAAAAAAAAAAAAAAAAAAAAAAAAAAAAAAAAAAAAAAAAAAAAAAAAAAAAAAAAAAAAAAAAAGAGGGGTTGCAATCCTAGTCTCTGATAAAAAAAAGACTTTAAAACATCAAAGATCAAAAGAGAAAAAGAAAAACATTACATAATGGTGAAGGAATCAATGCAACAAGAAGAGCTAACTATTCTAAATATATATGCACCCAATGCAGGAGTACCCAGATTCATAAGACAAGTTCATAGAGACCTACAAAGAGACTTAGACTCCCACACAATAATAGTGGGAGACTTTAACACCCCATTGTCAGTATTAGATCAATGAAAGAGATAATTCACGGGGATATCTAAGACTTGAACTCAGTTCTGGACCAAGTTAACCTAATACATATCTACAGAACCCTCCACCCTAAATCTACAGAATATACATTCTTCTCAGCACTACATCACACCTATTCTAAAGTTGACCACAAAATTTGGAAGTAAAACACTCCTCAGCAAATGCACAAAAACAAAAAAAACAGAAACAAAAACAAAAACAAAAAATGGAAATAGTGACAGTCTCTCAGACCGTGGTGCAATCAAATTGCATCTCAGGATTAAGAAACTCACTCAGAACTGCACAACTACATGGAAACTGAGCAACCTGCTCCTGAATGGCTACTGAATAAATAACAAAACAAAGGCAGAAATAAAGCTGTTTCTTGAAACCACTAAGAAAAAAAGACAAAACATACCAGAATCTCTGGGACACATTTAAAACAGTGTGTAGAGGGAAATTTATAGCAGGCAATATGTTTTTAGCATTGTTCCATTTTATTGAGGTCATCCAACTGGTGTTCAAATGTTCATAATATACTCTAAAGTCTTTTGTATTTCTATAGAATCAGCAGTAATATTTCCATTTTTATGTTTTCAGTTTTGTACTTCTGCTTCCTTTTTTGCTTTTGTTATTTAGCAAGAGATGTGTCAATTTTGTACGTCTTTTCCACCAATCAACTGTTAGTATTGTTGATTTTCTTTATAGTTTTATAAACTTTATTGTGTTTACCTTGGGCTCTAGTCTTTAATATATTTTCTTACACTCACCTTGGCCTTGGATTCAGTTCTTTTCAAATCCTTTTTTTTTTTTTTTGACAAAATTTTGCTCTGTTGCCAGGCTGGAGTGTAGTGGTGTGATCTTGGCTTACTGCAGTCTCTACGTCCTGGGTTCAAGGGATTCTACTGCCTCAGCCTCCCTAGTAGCTGGAACTACAGGTGAGTAACACCACATCCAGCTAATTTTTGTATTTGTAGAGATGGGGTTTTACCATGTTGGCCAGGAGAATCTTAATCTCCTGACCTGGTGATCCTCCTGCCTCAGCCTTCCTAAGTGCTTGGATTACAGGTATGAGCCACCAGCTTGACCTAAACCCTTTCTTTACTTTTTCTTTTTTAAACGCTTTTTTAAGGCATAAAGTTATGCTGTTGATGGAGGACTTTTCTTCTCTCTAATGTAAGCATTTATAGATATAAATCTCTTTTTAGCATTGGTTTCAAAGCATCCATCTCAAATATTTTGCTGTGTTTTGCTTCTATGTTCATTTGTATCAAGATAATTGTGTAATTTTCTTTATAATTCTTTCTAGGACTAATCAGCTATTTAAGTGTGTTATATAATTTTCATATTTTTGAGTTTCCCATTTTTCATTCTGCTGTCGATTTTTGAGATTCCTAGCACTGTGTTCAAAAGAAATACTTTATATAATTTCAAGCATATATAATCTATTAAGACTCTTGTAGTCCAGCATGTAATTCATTTGAATAATGTTCTATGTACAAAAGAAAACATGTGTACTTATGAGGATAATTGTTTTTTAATTTTAAATTTTTACTTTCAATTTTTGTGGTGTATCATAAGTTTTCTCTCTGAAAATTCTGTCCCATGCTGAATATTTTCACTAAATATTCTGTTCTAGATGAAAGTGGTGGTTTTTTTTACCTTAAATGCTCTAAATATGTCATGCCATTCTGTCCTGGCCTGAGGGTTTCCACTGAAAAGTCTGCTGCCAGACATATTGGAGCTCCGTTTTATGTTGTTTCTTTTATTTTGATGCTTTTAAAAACCTTTCTGTATCTTTGACTTTTGGGAGTTTGACTATTAAATGTCTTGAGTTAGTCTTTGGGTTAAATCTGCTTGGTGCTCTATTAAAATACCCTAGCTTGGCTGTGATGAATACATTTTAAACAATCCTGCTAACTCCATTTCGTCCACCCTGAGCTATGTGGCGCATTCCGTTCTGAGAGCTTGTGGTCTGAGACACCTGGCACCTTTGTAACCAATTTTCTGAAAAACAGGGCCCGCTGGCCTATACATCCTGTACTTGCAAAACAGTGCAAGTGCTTATGCCACAGCCTGAGTAAAAAAACAGCTTTAGGTAGAACTTTTTTGTTAGGCATCCCCCGCTTCCCCTAACCTGCTCCTTCTGTTTCTGTAAAAATCTTCTTACCATACCCTGACCCTAAACTGGTATAAAAATGTTGCGTACCCTTGTTCTTGGCTGAGAGGTTGAGCTCTAGCTGACTCTTGGATGCTGGCATAAAGGTGGACTCTCAACAAACTCAATGCGTGGCGCTTCTGTTTAAACTCGCTCGGCTATAACACCATTATCTTCTTGTACTTGAATATTAATACATTTTCTAGGTTGGAATGTTTTCTGTTTTTATTTTTTTATTTTTTATTTATTTTTTAATTGCATTTTAGGTTTTGGGGTACATGTGAAGAACATGCAAGATTGTTGCATAGGTACACACATGGCAGTGTGATGTGCTGCCTTCCTCCCCATCACCTATATCTGGTATTTCTCCCCATGCTATCCCTCCCCAACTCCCCATCCCCCACTGTCCCTCCCCTGTTTCCTCCTGACAGACCCCAGTGTGTGATGCTCCCCTCCCTGTGTCCACGTGTTCTCATTGTTCAACACCCGACTATGAGTGAGAACATGCAGTGTTTGATTTTCTGTTCTCATGTCAGTTTGCTGAGAATGATGGTTTCCAGGTTCATCCATGTCCCTGCAAAGGACACGAACTCATCGTTTTTGATGGCTGCATAATATTCCATTGTGTATATGTGCCACATTTTCACTGTCAA
Source organism: Alouatta palliata (assembly GCA_004027835.1). Lineage (NCBI taxonomy): Eukaryota > Metazoa > Chordata > Mammalia > Primates > Atelidae > Alouatta > Alouatta palliata. The sequence goes on from PVKV010023915.1 coordinate 10,952, forward strand.
GTCTATCATCAGTGGGCATTTGGGTTGGTTCCAGGTCTTTGCTATTGTAAACTGTGTTGCAATGAACATTCGTGTGCATGTGTCCTTATAGTAGAATGATTTATATTCCTTTGTATATATATCGAGTAATGGGATTGCTGGGTCAAATGGAATTTCTATTTCTAGGTCCTTGAGGAATCGCTA
>PVKV010023915.1:11234-32529 GCA_004027835.1 Alouatta palliata
AACTAATTTACACTCCCACCAACAGTGTAAAAGTGTTCCTATTTCTCCACATCCTCTCCAGCATCTGTTGTCTCCAGATTTTTTAATGATCGCCATTCTAACTGGCGTGAGATGGTATCTCAATGTAGTTTTGATTTGCATTTCTCTAATGACCAGTGATGATGAGCATTTTTTCATATGTTTGTTGGCCTCATGTATTCTTTTGTAAAGTGTCTCTTCATGTCCTTTGCCCACTATTGAATGGGCTTGTTTTTTTCTTGTAAATCTGTTTTAGTTCTTTGTAGATTCTGGATATTAGCCCTTTGTCAGACGGGTAGAATGCAAAAATTTTTTCCCATTCTGTTGGGTGTTGATTCACTCTGAGGACTGTTTCTTTTGCTGTGCAGAAGCTGTGGAGTTTGATTAGTTCCCATTCGTCTATTTTGGCTTTTGTTGCCAATGCTTTTGGTGTTTTGCTCGTGAAGTCCCTGCCTACGCCTATGTACTGAATGGTTTTGCCTAGGTTTTCTTCTAAGGTTTTATGGTGTTAGGTCTTATGTTTAAGTCTTTAATCCATCTGGAGTTAATTTTAGTGTAAGTTGTCAGGAAGGGGTCCAGTTTCTGCTTTCTTCACATGGCTAGCCAGTTTTCCCAACATCATTTATTAAACAGGGAATCATTTTCCCATTGCTTGTTTTTGTCAGGTTTGTCAAAGATCAGATAGTTGTAGATGTGTGGTGTTGCCTCCAAGGCCTCTGTTCTGTTTCACTGGTCTACATCTCTGTTTTGGTACCAGTACCATGCTGTTTTGAATACTGTAGCCTTGTAGTATAGTTTGAAGTCCGGTAGTGTGATGCCTTCCACTTTGTTCTTTTTGCTTAGAATTGACTTGGCTATGTAGGCTCTCTTTTGGTTCCATATGAAGTTTAAGTTGTTTTTTTCCAGTTCTGTGAAGAAGATCATTGGCAGCTTGATGGGGATAGCATTGAATCTGTAAATTACTTTGGGCAATATGGCCATTTTCATGATACTGATTCTTCCTAATCATCAACATGGAATGTTTCTCCATCTGTTTGTGTTGTCTTATTTCATTGAGCAGTGGTTTGTAGTTCTCTTTGAAGAGGTCCTTTACATCCTTTGTTAGTTGTATTCCCAGGTATTTTATTCTCTTTGTAGCAATTGTGAATGGCAGTTTGTTCTTGATGTGGCTCTCTTTAAGTCTGTTATTGGTGTATAGGAATGCTTGTGATTTTTGCACATTGATTTTGTATCCTGAGACTTTGCTGAAGTTGCTTATCAGTTTCAGGAGATTTTGGGCTGAGACGATGGGGTCTTCTAAATATACAATCATGTCGTCTGCAAATAGAGACAATTTGATTTCCTCTTTTCCTATTTCAGTACCCTTTATTTCTTTTTCTTGTCTGATTGCTTTGGCTAGAACTTCCAGTACTGTATTGTATAGGAGCAGTGAGAGAGGACACCTTTTTCTAGTGCCAGATTTCAAAGGGAATGCTTCCAGTTTTTGCCCATTCAGTATGATATTGGCTGTTGGTTTGTCACAAATAGCTTTTATTATTTTGAGATATGTTCCATCAATACCTAGTTTATTTAGGAGTTTTTAGCATAAAGGGCTGTTGAATTTTGTCAAAGGCCTTCTCTGCATCAATTGAGATTATCATGTGGTTTTTGGCTTTGGTTCTGTTTATGCAGTGAATTATATCTATACCTTTTGTGTATGTTGAACCAGCCTTGCATCTCTGGGATGAAGCCTACTTGATCATGGTGGATAAGCTTTTTGATGTGCCATTGCAATCGGTTTGCCAGTATTTTATTGAAGATTTTTGCATCTATGTTCATCATGGATATTGGCCTGAAGTTTTTCTTTCTTGTTGAGTCTCTGCCAGATTTTGGTATCAGGACGATGTTGGTCTCATAAAATGGTTTGGAAAGGATTCCCTCTTTTTGAATTTTTTGGAATAGTTTCAGAAGGAATGGTACCAGCTGCTCTTTGTATGTCTGTAGAATTCAGCTGTGAATCCGACTGGACCTGTGCTGTTTTTGGGTGGTAGGCTCTTAATTGCTGCCTCAACTTCAGACCTTGTTATTGGTCTATTGAGGATTTTGGCTTCTTCCTGGTTTAGGCTTGGGAGGATGCAAGTGTCCAGGAATTTATCAATTTTTTCCAGGTTTACTAGTTTATGTGCATAGAGCTGTTTGTAGTAATCTCTGGTGATTTGTATTTCTGTGGAATCTGTGGTGATATCCCCTTTATCATTTTTATTGCATCTATTTGATTATTCTCTCTTTTCTTTTTTGTTAATCCTTTTTGATTATTCTCTCTAATATTTTTTGTTAATTTTATTTTTCCTAGTGGTCTATTTTGTTGATCTTTTCGAAAAACCAGCTCCTGCATTTATTGATTTTTTGAAGAGCTTTTTGTGTCTCTATCTCCTTCAGTTATACTCTGATCTTAGTTATTTCTTGTCTTCTGCTGGGTTTTGAGTTTTTTGCTCTTGTTCCTCTAGCTCGTTCAATTTTGACGATGGTGTGTTGATTTTAGATCTCTCCTTGCTTCTCATGTGGGCATTCATTGCTATATATTTTCCTCTAGACACTGTTTTAAATGTGTCCCAGAGATTCTGGTATGTGTCTTTCTTCTCCTTGGTTTCGAAGAACATCTTTATTTCTGCCTTCATTTCATTGTTTATCCAATCAACATTCAAGAGCCAGCTGTTCAGTTTCCAGGAAGCTGTGCGGTTCTGAGTTAGTTTCTGAATTTTGAATTCTAACTTGATTGCGCTGTGCTCTGAGAGACTGTTTGTGATGATTTCTGTTCTTTTGCATTTGCTGAGGAGTGATTTACTTCCAATTATGTGGTCAATTTTAGAGCAGGTGCAATGTGGAGCTGAGAAGAATGTATGTTCTGTGGATTTGGGGTGGAGAGTTCTGTAAATTTCTGTTAGGTTTGCTTGGTCCAGGTCTGAGTTCAAGTCCTGGATATCCTTGTAAATTTTCTGTCTCATTGATCTGTCTAATATTGACAGTGGTGTGTTAATGTCTCCCACTATTATTGTGTGGGAGTCTCTCTTTGTAAGTCATTAAGAACTTGCCTTATATATCTGGGTTCTCCTGTATTGGGTGCGTATATATTTAGTATCGTTAGCTCCTCTCATTGCATTGATCCTTTTACCATATGTAATGTCCTTCTTTGTCTCTTTTGATCTTTGTTGGTTTAATGTCTATTTTATCAGCGACGAGAATTGCAACTCCTGCTTGTTTTTTTTTTTTTTCTCTCTCCATTTGTTTGGTAAATCTTCCTCCATCCCTTTATTTTGAGCCTTTGTGTATCCTTGCTTGTGAGATGGGTTTCCTGGATACAGCACAAAAATGAGTTTTGACTTTTCATCCAATTTGCCAGTCTGTGTCTTTTAATTGGGGCATTTAGCCCATTTACATTTAGGGTTAATATTTTTATGTGTGAATTTGATCCTGCCATTTTGATGCTAGCTGGCTGTTTTGCCCATTAGTTGATGCAGTTTCTTCATTGTGTTGATGCTCTTTACCATTTGGTATGTTTTTGGAGTGGCTGGTAGTGGTTGTTCCTTTCTGTGTTTAGCACCTCTTTCAGGAGCTCTTGTAAAGCAGGTCTGGTGGTGATAAAATCTCTGAGTACTTCCTTGTTTGCAAAAGATTTTATTTTTCCTTCACTTAAGAAGCTTAGTTTGGCTGGATATGAAATTCTGGGTTGAAAGTTATTTTCTTTAATGATGTTGCATATTGGCCCCCACTCTCTTCTGGCTTGTAGGGTTTCTACTGAGAGATCTGCTGTGAGTCTGATGGACTTCCCTTTGTGGGTAACCCAGCCTTTCTCTCTGGCTGCCCTTAGTGTTTTCTTCTTCATTTCAACCCTGACGAATCTGAAGATTATGTGCCTTGGGGTTGCTCTTCTTGAGGAATATCTTTGTGGTGTTCTCTATATTTCCTGGACTTGAATATTGACCTGTCTTGCTAGGTTGGGGAAGTTTTCCTGGATAATATCATAAAGAGTATTTTCCAGCTTGGATTCATTCTCTTCATCACATTCAGGTACACCTATCAAACGTAGATTTGGTCTTTTCACATAGTCCTGTATTTCTTGGAGACTTTGTTCATTCCTTTTTACCCTTTTTTCTCTACTCTTGCCTTCTTATTTTATTTCATTGAGTTGATCTTCAACATCTGATATCCTTTCTTCTGCTTGGTCAGTTCGGCTGTTGAAACTTGTGTATACTTTGTGAAATTCTCATGTTGTTTTTCAACTCCATTAATTCACTTATATTCTTCTCTAAGTTGTTTATTTTCGTTAGCATTTTGTCAAATATTTTTTTAAGGTTCTTAGTTTCTTTGCATTGGGTTAGAAGATGTTCTTTTAGCTCCCAGAAGTTTCTTATTACCCACATTCTGAAGCCTGATTCTGTCAATTCATCACACTCATTCTCCATCCAGCCTTGTTCCCTGGCTGGTGAGGAGTTGTGATCCCTTGTAGGAGGAGAGGCGTTCTGGTTTTGGGTGTTTTCCTCCTTTTTGCGCTGGTTTCTTTCCATCTTTGTGTATTTATCCTCCACCTGTCGCCTTTGTAGTTGTTGACGTTCAGATTGCGTCTCTGAGTGGACGTCCAGTTTGTTGATGATGAAGTTATTTCTTTCTGTTTCTTAGTTTTCCTTCTAACAGTCAAGTCCTTCTGCTGTAGGACTGCTGAGGTCCACTCCAGGCCCTGCTTGCCTGGGGATCACCTGCAGCAGCTGCAGAACAGTAAGGGTTGCTGCCAGTTTCTTCTTCTGCTATCTTTGTCCCTGAAGGATACCTGCCAAATGTCAGTCTGAGTTCTCCTTTATGTGGTGATTCTTTGGCTATAAGGCGGTCAGGGAGCTGCTTGAGGTAACAGAGTGTCCTTTATAGGAGCTCAAGTGCTGAGCTGTGAGCTCCATTGTTCATTCAGAGCTACTGGGCAGCTACATTTAAGTCTGCTGCAGCAGAACTCATAACCCTCCCTCCCTTTTTTTTCCCAGGTGCTCTGTCTCAACTGGCATGTGAACTTCCCTGCAGTCCTGTTTATACGGGTATAGTTAGAACTGCCTTGGCACTGGTGGCCCACCTCTGTAATGACGGACTCTCTCTGTAATGGTGGGCTGCCTTGGCAATGGTGGGCTGCCTCAGCAATTGTGGAGTACCTCTGTAGTGATGGAGTGCCTCGGTAATGGTGGATGCCCCTCCCCAACAAAGTTGGACCATCCAAGGTACAGCTGTGCTTGCTGTGAAACTCAATCCAGTGTGTTTCAGATTGCTTTTTTTTTGTGGGGGTGGGACCAGCTGAGCCTGATCAGCTGGCTCCCTGCCTCAGAGCCTTTTTTTTTTTTTTTTTTAGTTGCATGGTCGACTGTCTCCCAGGTGTCCCAGTCACCTGTTGAAAAGGTGCCAGGATCTGTGTGATTTCCCATGTGGTGACCCACTGTCCTGGCTGAAACAGCCACGTCGAGATTCGTGGCACTTTTTTGCCCAGAAATCTCCTGGCCTGGCTCCCTGTTTCAGTTCCGTTTTCTATCAGTTGAATGGGTGACTCTGTCTTCCCAGAGCTCCAATCGCCAGCTAAAATGGTGCCTAGACATGTGTATTTTGTATGGAGAACTGATGCACTGGGGCACTGGCCAAAACAGCCTTGCCAGCCAAAACAGCCACACCAGCAAAACAGCCATGCCAGCCAAAACAGCCACCCCGGGGCACCAGCCAAAACAGTTGTACTGGCTGAAACAGCCGTCCTGGTGGCCCATGGGGCTCCTCTGTCTGGGAATCTCCTGGTCTGTGGGCAATAGAAATCCATCTGGAAATGCGACATCCAGTCACCCTCCACCCTTTCACTGGGACCTACATCCTTAGCTGCTCCTAATCGGCCATGTTGGATCTGTCCTCCTGGAACGTTCTCTGTAATTTCCCTTTGCATAAAGTTTCAAATCCATCTCTCTCTCTACCTCTTTTTTAAGGCCAATAACTGTGGGAGGTTCTCTTGAAGACCATTTTCCAGATTATGTAGATGTGGTTCATTGTTTCTTCTTTTTTTCTTTTGTCTCATCTCACTGTGTATTTTCAAATAGCCTGTCTTCAAACTGATTAATTCTTTCTTCTGCTAGAAAAATTCTCATAGATACACTGATACATTCTTCAGTATGTCAACTGCTTTTTTCAACTTAGAACTTCTGCTTGATTCTATTCAATCATTTGAATTTCTTCATTGCATTTATCTATTGGAATTTTAAATTTCCTCACTGGGTCATCTTTAATTTCTTTGAGTTTCCTCCAAGAGTTATTTTGAATATTTCATATAAATGGTCACATATCTTTGTTTTTCCAGGATTTTTTTTTTTTTTTTTGGTCCCTTTTTTGCTTTGTTTGTTGAGAGCATTTTTTTTCTGGATGGTCTTCATGCTTGTAGATGTTTGTCAGTTTCTGAGCATTGCAGAGTTAAACAATTATTGTAGTCCTCACAGTCTGGGCTTGTTTGTGCCTGTCCTTGGGAAGACATTCCAGGTATTCATAGGGACTTAAACCCTAAATCCAATAATGCTGTGGTTCTCTCAAATTCATAGGGGTACTTCCTTGATGGACTTGAATGAGATCTTAAAGAATTTTATGGATTACCTGGTGGAGGTTTTTGTTCTTTTCTATTACTTTCTCCCAAAGAAATGGAATCTCTCTCTCTCCATACAATACTGATCTTGCAGAGATACAAGCATTCCTGTGGCCACCATCACTGAGGCTGCACTAGTTCAGACAGAAAACCAGCACAGCACTGAGTCTTGCTCAAGGCCTGCTGTAACCATGACCTGGCTACCACTTATGTTAACTCAAGGCTCTATAATTTGCAGGCTGTGAAGCCAGCCAGGTTTGTGTCACTCTTTAGGGAAGTGAGTTTTCCCATGTTCAACTGGATCCAGAGATCCTGTCCGAGGGCCAGAGATTGGAATTAAAAAACTGATAAATTTACCAGATGGTTAATTCTACTGTGGGAAAGCTGGCACTCAAACCAGAAGACAAAGCTCTTCCCACTCTTTGATCTTTTTTTCAAAGATCAGCAGAGTCTCTCTTTGTGGCAGCAGAGTCTCTCTTTGTGGCCATCACCACCACTACCCCACGTAAGTTTCAGCTGGTTCACTGCCAATGTTTACTTAAAGCCTAAGAGCACTTCAGTTACTTTATTGTGAAAGCTGCCAGACATAGGACTCACCATTCAGGGCAGTGAGCTTCCGTCTAGCCCAGGGCCAGTCTATAAATGCTGTCTAAGGGCCTAGGCCTGGACTTGACAACCCATGAGCCCACTTGATTCTCTACCCCATTGTAGCTGAAGGTGACCGACAATAGCCCCTTTACTTTTTCTTCCACTTTTCTCAAGCAGAAAGTCTTTCACCATAGCCACCACTGCTGGGAATGTACTGAGTCACACCTGAAGCCAGCATATCACATAATCTAGGTCCATGGTGCACTACCTGGGTATTGCATTTGGTTATTCAGGGATTAAGTGTTCTTTACTCAACAGGTGATGAATCTTGCCAAAACTAGGTCCTTCTGTTGTAGGCCTGAAGGCAGTGGGTTTCCTTCTGTCCTAACGGGTTTCTAGAAATGTCACCCGTGAAGTAGAGTGTGGAATGGAAGCCTGACAACTCAGCCTGCTGTCCTAAACTACTGTGGATGAGCTGGTATCCAAGATGTCTTCTTTACTCCTCAATATCGTCTACTCAACCAGAGGGAAAGAATCACTGTTGTTACTGCCAGCTAAGCTGACTGAGTTTGGAGGACAGATAGCAGAAGCCATCTCTTAGCCAACCTGTCTGTTGTCTCCCTAGTTGATATGCCACCCTAATCCACTGACTCTTAGACCAACCCCTCACTAGGAGTTGTCTAGGAATTGCAATACTTGTGTCCTAGATAGCCTTTCAAGTTTTCCTAAGACCCCAGAGCACTTTTGCCTGCAGTGGAAAGGCATACCAAGAAGCACAAGTTGTGACTGCTGGGATAGGCTAATGCCCTCTGGCTAGAACTGGCCCAAATTGACAAGCACTGCTCAACCCAACATGGCTTTGCTCTCTGCTGTGACAGAGAAGCACTGAGTTTAATATAATGTCTCCCAATTGCTGCATTCTCACTACCCCAAATGCACAGACTCTATGTCTGCATTGCAATACCACATTCAGAGAGTTGGGGAGGGGTGGTGTTGGTGATTCAAGACTGTTTCTCCTTCGTACCCTCTTCAGTGCCTCTTTCAGCAATATAAAGTTGAAACAAGATATGGTGAGTTTTGGTTTTGTGAAAGTGCTTTTTTGTGTGTAGTTGTTAAAATTTGGTGTTCCTGTTGGGGGAACATATGGTGTAGGCTTCTATTCAACTGTCTTGCTCCATCTGGGTGTAGTATTGTTTTTTATTTCTGTTAGTTTAAATTGGCCTATAGTGTTGTTCAAGTTCTCTATTTTCTTGTTGATTTTCTGTCTAGTTGTACTACTTATTTTTTTTTACATAAATTATGACATACAAATGCAACTTTATTATATGCATAGATCACATAATGGTCAAGTCAGGGCTTTTGGGTAGCCATCACCCAAATAACATACAACATACCCACTAAGTAATTTTTCATCAAGCATTGTCCTTCTCACCGTGTGGATTCTTTATTATTGAAAATGAAATATTTACATTTCATAGTATTATTGTGGAGCCATTCATTTCTCCCTTTCATTCTGTCAATGTTGGCTTCTTATATTTTGTAGCTTTGATGTTCAGTGCACTTCTGTTTATAATTGTTATGTGTTCTTGGTGAAATAATCTTTTACATAGGACAACCTTTTTGTCTTTTATAACAATTTCGGACTGAATTCTTTTTGTTTGGATGTGAGTGGAGCCACCCCGTCTGTCTTTTGGGTACTGTTTGCATGAGATGTATTTTTCCATTCTTTCTCTTTCATTCTTTATGAGTTTTTGAGTCTAAAGTGAGTTTCTGTAGCCACTGTATAGTTTGATCCATTTGTAAAATTTATGTTTCCAATTTGGATCTTCTGATTTGAGAGTTTACTTTATACTTAAAGTAATTGCTAATAGAGAAAAAAACTTATATTGTATTATAACCTGTTATCTGTATGTTTTTTGGTTTTTTCAATTTTTCATCTCTGCTTTCCTATTTTGTTTATTTTATTTGTTGTGACACATTTTTATTGTCTTCTTATTCCCTTTTGTGTATATTCTATAGATACTTTCTTTGTCATTACTATAGAAATTGCATGCAACATTTTAAACGTATTAAAATGTATCTTTAAATACATATCAACCTAAATTATGTACAAAACTATAACTTTTTGTGTGTCACCTCCTCCTTTTATGTATTGATGTCACCAATTACATGTTTATTTTTGTGTACTTATTGACATACATTTATGATTATCCTTATTATTTCAAAAAATCTATAGTAATTAAAAATAGTTACAAATCAATATTACTACAATAGTTTTAAGAATATTTGTCAAATACTTCCACTAGGGAACTTCTGCCAAGATGGCCTAATAGGAACATCTCCAGAGCACCATTTCCAGTGACAGTGATACAGAAGGCGAGTGATCTCTGCATTTCCAACCAAGGTACCATGTTCATCTCAATGGGACTGGTTAGACAGTGGGTGTAGCCCAAGGAGGGCAAACCAAAGCAGGGTGGGGTGTTGCCTCACCTGGGAAGTGCAAGGGGCTGAATAACTCCTTCTCCTTGCCAAAGGAAGCCATTAGGGACTTTTCTGGACATTCCAGCACTCTGGCTCAGATGCTGTGCTTTTCCCATGGTCTCTACAACTCGCACACCAGGAGACCCTTGCAGGCACCTAAAACACCTGCCCACTGGATTTCCAGCACAAACCTGGGTGACTGTTTTGGGTAGGTGTTTTAGCCGGTGTCTGAAATGCCAGCCAGGCAGAATCACTGAAAATAAGGGGTCTGAAGGCAAGGAGCCAAGTGATCTGGCTTGGCAGATCCCACCCCCACAAAGACCAGCAAGCTGAGACTCACTGGTTTGAAATCCTCACAGCCAGCACAGTAGTGTGAGCTTCACCTGGGATGGTCATTTTGGTGAGGGGGAGGGGCATCTGCCATTACTAAGGCAATCCTAACCTGGCCGGTGTGCCTGTGTAAACAAAATCACTCAGAAGATTACACAGCAGCTGGCCAAAGCCCACAGCAGTTCAGCAAGGCCTCTGCAGGCAGACTGTGACTAGACTCCCTTCTTCCTTGCAGGGCATCTCTGAAAAAAGGCAGCAGCCCATCAGGGACTTATAAATAAAGCCCCAACTTCCCTAAACAGAGCACCTGGGGAAAGGAGCAGTTGTCAGTTTCACTTCAGCAGAAATAAAAAGGGAACCATAGAGCTCCCAGCACAGCACTTGAGCTCTGATAAGGGACAGATTGCCTCCTCCAGTAGCTCCCTGAGCCCCATATATCCTAAGAGACACCCCATACAGCAGAGCTCTTGCTGACATCTGGTGGATACCCTTCTGGGACAAAGCTACCAGAGAAAGAAACAGGCAGCAATCCTTGCAGTTCTGCAGCCCCCATGGGTGACTCTCAGGAAAGCAGGGTCTGGAGTGGACTTCTGGAAGTCCTGCAGCAGAGAGGCCTGACTGTTAGATAAAAGAATAAAAAACAGAAAGAAATAGTTTCAACATCAACAGAAAGGACATCCACTCAGAGACCACATCTGAAAGTCACCAACTTCAAAAACCAAAGATAGATAAATCCACAAAGATGGGAAGAAAACAGCACAAAAAGCTGCAATTGCCAAAAACCAAAATGCCCCTTCTTCTCCAAGGGATCACAACTCCTCACCAGCAAGGGAACAAAACTGGATGGAGAATGAATTTGACAAATTGACAGAAGCAGGCTTCAGAAGGTAGATAATAACAAACTTCTCTGAGCTAAAGAAGCATGTTCTAACCCAATCCAAAGAAACTAAGAACCTTAAAAAGAGGTTGGACAAAATGCTAACTAGAGTAACTGGTTTAGAGAAGAATAAAAATGACTTGATGGAGCTAAAAAAACACAGCACAATAACTTCATGAAGCATACACAAGTTTCAATAGCCGAATCAATCAAGGAGAAAGGATATCAAAATTGACAATCAACTCAATGAAATAAAATGCGATAGCAGGATTACAGAAAAAAGAGAAAAGAAATGAAAAAAGCCTCCAAGAAATATGAGATTATGTCAAAAGACCAAATCTATGTTTGATCAGTGTACCCGGATGTGATGAGGAGAATGAAACCAAGCTGGAAAACACTCTTCAGATATTATCCAGGGGAACTTTCCCAATATAGCAAGTCAGGCCAACTTTGAGATTCAGGAAATACAGAGAATACCACAAAGATATTCCTCAAGAAGAGCAACCCCAAGGCACATAAGTGCCAGACTCACCAGGGTTGTAATGAAGGAAAAAGTGCTAAGGGGAGCCAGAGAGAAAGGTCAGGTTACCCACAAGGGAAGCTCATCTGACTCACAGTGGATCTCTCAGCAGAAACCTAACAAGCCAGAAGAGAGTGGGGGCCTGTATTCAATATCCTTATTGAAAACAACTTTCAACCCAGAATTTCATATCAAGCCAAACTAAGCTTCATAAGTGAAGGAGAAATAAAATCTTTTATGGACAAGCAATTGCTGAGATATTTCATCACCACCACACCAGGCTTATAAGAGCTTCTGAAGGAAGCACTAAAAATGGAAAGGAACAACCAGTACCAACCACTGTAAAAACATATCAGATTGCAAAGACCATAGACACAATGAAAAAACTGCATCAACTAATGGGCAAACCAACCAGCTAGCATCAAAATGACAGGGTCAAATTCACACATGACAATATTAACCTTAAATGTAAATGGGCTAAATGCCTTAATCAAGAGACATAGACTGGAAAACTGGATAAAGAGTCAAGACTCATCAGTGTGCTATATTCAGGAGATCCATCTCACATGCAAGACACATATAGGCTCAAAATAAAGGGATGGAGGAAGATTTACCAAGCAAATGAAGAGCAAAAAAAGCAGGGGTTGCAATCCTACTCTCTGATAAAACAGGCTTAAAAGCAACAAAGATCACAAGAGACAAAGAAAGGCATTACGTAATGGTAAAGGGATCAATGCAACAAGAAGAGCTAACTATCCTAAATATGTATGCCCCCAATACAGGAGCACCCAGATACATAAAGCAAGTACTTAATGACCTACAAAAAGACTTAGACTTCCACACAATAATAGTGGGAGACTGTAACATTCCACTGTCAATATTAGACAGATCTATGAGACAGAAAATTAAGGATATCCAGGACTTGAACTCAGATCTAGACCAAGCTGACCTAATAGTCATCTACAGAACTCTGCACCCCAAATCCATAGAATATACATTCTTCTCAGCACCACATCTCACTTACTCAAAAACTGACCCCATAATTGGAAGTAAATCACTCCTCAGCAAATGCAAAAGAATGGAAATCATAACAAACACTCTCTAAGACCACAGTGCAATCAAAGTAGAACTCAGGATTAAGAAACTCACTGAAAACCACACAACTACATGGAAACTGAACAACCTGCTACTGAATGAATACTGGATAAATAATGAGATGAAGGCAGAAATAAAGATGTCCTTTGAAACCAATATGAATGAAGACACAATGTACCAGAATCTCTGGGACACATTTAAAGCAGTGTCTAGAAAAAAAATTGTAGCACTAAATGCCCACATGAGAAGAGAGGAAAGATCTAAAATCAACACCCTAACATCACAATTCAAAGAACTAGGGAGAAAGATCAAACAAATTCAAAAGCTAGCAGAAGACAAGATATAACTAAGATCAGAGCAGAACTGAAGGAGAGAGAGACACAAAAACACCCTTCAAAATAGTAAACTCTTCAAAATAATAAATCCAGGAGGTGGTTTTTTGAAAAAAATAAAAAAAATAGACTGCTAGCCAGACCAATGAAAAAGAAAAGAGAGATGAATACAATAGATGCAAGAAGAAACAATCATTAGAGTGAACTGGCAACCAACAGAATGTTAAAAAATTTTTGCAATCTACCCATCTGACAAAGAGTTAATATCTAGAATGTACAAAGCATTTAAACAAATTTACAAGAAAAAACGAACAACCCCATCAAAGTGTGGGCAAAGGATATGAACAGACACTTTTCAATAGAATACATTTATGCAGCCAACAAACATATGAAAAAATGCTCATCATTACTGGTCATTAGAGAAATGCAATCAAAACCACATTGAGATACCATCTCATGCCAGTTAGAATGGTGATCATTAAAATCTGGAGACAATAGATTCTGGAGAGGATGTGAAGAAATAGGAACACTTTTACACTGTTGGTGGGAGTGTAATTTAGTTCGACCTTTGTGAAAGACAGTGTGGTGATTTTTCAAGGGTCTAGAAATAAAAATACCATTAGACCCAGCAATCCCATTACTGGATATATACCCAAAGGATTATAAATCGTTCTACTATAAAGATACATGCACTCATATGTTCACTGGGGCACTGTTTATAATAGCAAAGACTTGGAAATAACTCAAATGCCCATCAATGATAGAGTGGATAAAATAAATGTGGCATATATGCACTGTGGAATACTATGCAGCCATAACAAAGGATGAGTTTATGTCCTTTGAAACGACATGGATGAAGCTGGTCATTCTCAGCAAACTGACATGAGAACAGAAAACCGAACACTGCATGTTCTCACTCACAAACTGATGTTGAACAATGAGAACACATAGACACAGAGAGGGTAACATCACACACCAGGACCTGTGGGGGGAGTGGAGGGGCTAGGGGAAGGACTGCAGGGGTTGGGGGGATTGGGGAGGAAGAACGTTAGAGAAATACCTAATGTAGATGATGGGGAGATGGATGCTGCAAACCACCATGGCATGTGTATACCTACAGAACAATCCTGCATGATCTGCATGTGTACTCTAGAACTTAAAATATAATTTTAAAAAAGAATATTTTTCGGCCAGGTGCGGTGGCTCACGCCTGTAATCCCAGCACTTTGGGAGACCGAGGCGGGTGGATCACGAGGTCAAGAGGTCGAGACCATCCTGGTCAACATGGTGAAACCCCGTCTCTACTAAAAAAATACAAAAATTAGCCGGGCATGGTGGCACGTGCCTGTAGTCCCAGCTACTCGGGAGGCTGAGGCAGGAGAATTGCTTGAACCCGGGAGGCAGAGGTTGCGGTGAGCTGAGATCGCGCCATTGCACTCCAGCCTGGGTAACAAGAGCGAAACTCCGTCTCAAAAAAAAAAAAAAAAAAAAAAAAAGAATATTTTTCAATGTGTTTAACTTTACTGGATAAGTTCATATTTTCATATGGCTTGGGGTACTTTTTATAAACGAATTTTTTATTTTAACCTGAAGGAAGGACTGTCTTTAGCATTTTTGCAGGGCAGGTCTAGGGGTAATAAACAACTGCTCTCTAGCTTTTGTTTGTCTGGAAATGTCTTAATTTTTCCCTTATTTTTAAAGAACAATTTCATCAGATATAGAAGTCTGGGTTTATATTTCTTTGTTTTTATTTCTGTTGTTTTTTATTTGTTTTGATGTTTGTTTTCTTTTAAACCTTGAAATATCATCTCACTACTTTCTTCCTACAATGTTGCTACTGAGAAACCTGCCAGTAATCTTTTCTGTGATTCCTTGCATGTAATAAATCCCTTTCCTCTTGTTGTTTTCAATATTCTCCTTATGTTTGCCTTTTAACAGCTTGGTTTAAATGTGCTGATGTGAATCTCAGGGTTTATTTTAATTATTGTATAGAAAACTTGTATTTTTTTATATCTTTCCTAACATTTGCGAAGTGTTCATTCAGTATTTCTTTAAATAAATTTTCTGCCCTTTTCTCTCTCTCTACTCATTCTGGAATACCTGTAATGCATATGTTGGCCCATTTGATGACATCTTCTATGTTCCTTTAGTTCTCTTCAATCTAATTCACCATTTCTTTCTAAAATAATTTTGTTCTTCAGATTCAATAATTCCAACTTATCTGTATTCCAGTTTGTTGACTCTTGTTTCCGCTTAAGTCCAGTGTTGCACATTTGCAGTAATTTTTTCTATTTACTTATTACATCTTTCAACTGTGGTATCTCTCTTTGCTTGTTTTTATAATCTCTCTTTGTGAACAACCTCATTTTATTAAATACAATTTTTCTGATATCCTTTAGTTATTTGTCCATTTTTCTTTTAGATGTTTGAGAATATTTAAGACAGTTATTTTAAAGGCTTTATCTAGTAATTAAATGTCTGTGTTTCTGTAAAAAAAAAATGGTGAGTAATTATTTTTCCCTTTCAATAGATTATGTTTTTCTCTTTCTTTACATGCCTTGTAATTTTTTGCCAAAAATTTGGTAGGATGCAAAGCAGCCACATCTGCCATTATTTGTAGATTCCTCAGGAAGACATTTATTAATTAGCTGGTCTTTAAGCCTTGAGTTTGTCCTAGGGTGAATTCATAAAGAGTTATCTGGGCCTGTAACTATCTGGGCCTGTGTTGTGGTGTTCATTCTTTTCTTCAATATTTCTTATCTACATTTAACTTTCTTAATTATTTTCAAAAAGTCTTGTCCAAGCTTTTTCCCTGGGCCTTAGATTTGCCATTATATTCCTCTCTAATTTCTTTTCCATAAGTATCTGAGGTCTTACTATCCCTCTGCAATTTTTGCATTTCACAGCAGCTCTCACTCCTTCCATAGACTCTAATCTGACATCCAAGCTTTGCCACCATTCTTTGTTTAAACTCTAAGTCAGAGGAGATGGAATCCAGTTTTTGGTATAGTCCATTCTTTTTCCTATAGTGTATTCCTAGGAATCCTACCGACCACTCTGATTCCATTTCTAACTCAATATTGTTAGAGTTGCCCTACAAGCAAGGGAAAGAAAATTTTCACACAGGACTGCCTACAAACAGTCTTTTTCTCTCTCTCTTTCTTTCTTTTCTTTCTTTCTTTCTTTCTTTCTTTCTTTCTTTCTTTCTTTCTTTCTTTCTTTCTTTCTCTTTCTTTCTTTCTTTTTCTTTCTTCCTTCCTTCTTTCTTTCTTTCTTCTCTTTCTTTCTTTCCTTCTTTCTTTCTTCCCTTCCTTCTTTCCTTCCTTCCTTCCTTCTTTCCTTCCTTCCTTCCTTCTTTCTTTCTTCTTTTTTTGATGTGATTATAAGTGAAATTGTTTCCTTCATTTTATTTTTATTGTTGGTTACCTTTATTTGAAATACAATTTATGTTAGCATGCAGTTCTTATGTCTCAGGACACTGATAACATTGTTTATTAGCTCTAGTGGTATTTTAGTGAATGTTTTTCATATTTTTGTGTGGAAGATTATGTCATTTACAAGAAAAATAGCTCTACATTTTTTCACAATATGGAAAAATGTATTTATCTCTTTTGTAAATTTTCTCTAGCTATACCTCCAGTACAATGCTGAATAAACTATTTAATATAGAAATTCTTGTCTTCTTCCCAATTTTATGTGTGAAGTAGCGTCACTACCATTGGAAAAGTAAATTGTTAAAATCATGAAAAACAGTATAGAGCTTCATTTAAAAATTAAATATAAAATCATCATTTGATCCAGAAATCTCACTTCTGGGTATGTAAGCTAAAAAACAAAATCACTATGTTAAAGACATTGCTTCATTCTTATTTATTAAAGCATTATTTACAATTGACAAGATATGAAGGCAACTGAATGTGGTGGTTCAAACCTATAGTCCCAATGCTTTGGGAGGCTGTGATGAAAGGATTGCATGAGGCCAGAAGTTCAAGACCAGCACGGGTAACATAACAAGACTTTATCTCTACAAATAAGCTGGGCATGGTTGTACACACCTGTCATCCTAACTGAGATAGGAGGATTATTTGAACCTAGGAGTTTGATGTTATAATGAACTAGAATCATGTCTCTGCGCTCCTGCCTGGACAACAGAGAGAGACTCTGTCTCCAATAATGAAACTATTCAGGCCTTTGAAGGAAGAGAAAATCTTGCCATTTGAAAACACACAGATCAAACTTGAGGACATTATGCTGAATAAAGTAAGCCAGACACAGAAAGATGAGCACTGAATTATCTATGTTACACATAGAAAGTTTAAAAGGGTTTGTATTATAGCTATGTAAAGTAGAATGTTGATGACCAGAACATGGAGTTTGTGGTGACGAAGTATTCGTCAAATGGTGCATAACTGAATTATATGAATACTGGGGACCTAATGAACAGCATGAAGACTAGAGTTAATAATAAGGTATTATAAAAGTGAACATTATTAAGAATGTAGATCTTGGCCAGGTGCAGTGGCTCACGCCTGTAATTCCAGCACTGTGAGAGGCTGATGTGGGCAGATCACAAGGCCAAGAGAACAAGACCATCCTGGCCAACATGGTGAAACCCTGTGTCTACTACAATACATAAAATTAGCCAAGGGTGGTGGTACATGCCTGTAGTCCCAGGTACTTGGGAGGCTGAGGTAGGGGAATCACTTGAACCAGGGAGGCAGAGATTACAGTGAGCTGAGGTCAAGCCACTGCACTCCAGCCTGGTGACAGAGCGAGATTTGTCTCAAAAGAAGAAATAAAAGAAAATAGATCCTAAATGTTCTCACCACACACAGATAAAATAAAATAACTATGGGAAGTGATGGGCATGTATTTAGCTTGATTGTGGTAATAATTTCACAGTATACACATATGTCAAAACATCATGTTATGCATCTTAAATACATATAGTCATTCCCCAATAAATGTAAGAAAAAATCATGATCGAAATAATATCTCACCACATGCAAATTTTATTAAAAATGCTTTGAAAATGAATACTAGATTAAACAAAAATCCAAACTGACATAATTTTTCCAGTCAAAATATTTGAATGGACAAGAATGGCGTAAAAGATAGAATTGGATATTTAGCTAGAGTACCTTTCCTAAAATAAGAGTGGATTCAGATCAAAAGTACAAATATTGAGAAAATTCACTACCATTGGCACATTGTAAAGGGCATACTTCAAGATGACAAAAGAAATTTTTTTCTACAGAGGTTAAATGAAGGTAAGTGTGTAAGAGTCTTGATAGGGAAATATCGACTCATGGTGGACACCGAACTAAAGAAATTACATAGTCCTTGGATGCATCCATTTCAAAAGTATTTAAATATAATCAAAGTGTGATGCACACATTTTATTTAAAGCAGATCAAGTAAATTTTGGATTATTTACAAAATTCATGGGAGAAGAATTTATTTTTTAGAAATTTTTTATTACTAACTTGTTAAAACTTTATAGCACTGTGATTGTATATTTTGAAGAATATCACCTAGTCTTCTATCACAGCTGAATTGTACAAATGGAGCAACAGTAGCATAGACATTGACCACCAGGTTCTGCACATTCAGGATGACTGGGTTATACGACCATAACAAGATTGAAGAGGATGAGATGATGACATCCACTGAATATATGACCACAAAGAAACTGACCAGCAACAGGATGGTCTGAGTTGCTTTTTTCTCTGGTGAGGATCTTGGGAATAGATCGGTGCTGTGGAGGTACTGGGATCGCCTCTGATGCCTGGACAAAAGGATCACCATATACATGCCTGAGAGCAGCATTATTCCTACAAGGAAGAAATCTCTTAATACTGTCAGAGTAGAAAACACTCCCCTGATGATGGAGTTGATGGGAGAAAATGAGCAGTATGTAGTGATCTGAAGTAGATTGGTCTGGGACATGTTGGAAGAAGCCACAGTGTAGAATATTATGTTACTGCTGAGAGACAAATTGAGTGGCCAAAACAAAAAGATGACACTGACAATGTTATTTGTGAATTTATGTTTAAATTTTGCCAACCAGACATTTCTCGGGCTGATGGTGCTGGCTTGGTGGACACTCAGGAGGCAGGTGGTACAGATACTTAGGCCCCTCATCACTCTGTTTATGTAGAACAATGACTTACATTTGAAGTCATTCTCAAAAGGCAGTGATTCAAGCAGATCTGAAGATAAACCATCCACTATAGTGAGGAACATCAGTATATGAATGAAGGCCAAGTGACAGCTGATCAGCTCATGGGGCTTAGGTTTGTGATGCTGAACGAATGTGAAAATGTGGAAGAAAAGACATAAGATGTTGGCTGAAAGTCCAATGGCAGTTTGGGACAAAAACACATTTTTAAGCACAAGGTAAGTGGAAAGTGTATTCATCTTAATGGCAGAGACATGTATTTCCTAAGCTGGGAAAAAAATAAATTTCACATTACCAATGTCTTTTTCTTTAGTGATCCATATGACCATTACCATTGTAATTTTAGCCACTACTTTTTGATAGCTGTATCTCATATATATTCTGCATAATCCAGCCTCTGCACTATATTCTACATCAAATAACTCATATACACAAAACACTGACACATCTATGCCTGTGTGGAGTGCACAATTTCTCAACTTCTATCGTACCAAGGCCTCTCTTTCTAGAAATGATATTGTCACTTTATATTTCCTCATTTTATATTTAGCAGACAGAATTGTGAAAGACATAAAATTACTCAATAGGATTTGGACAGTTGAAGTGAATGGTAATCTGAAAAGAATAACCAAATTTCTGGCTATCTCCAAGTTTCCTTTCCATCCCTGAGATGTCTTATGGGACTCTCTTCCTCTCAGTACAAGATTGTCACCACTCAATTGTCAAGAAAAGAAATCACTACATTAATCACTTTATGAAAACCACGAGGTTGCATCCAAATAACCTATGTTGATCTTTTTCCTGAGATGTCACGACGGATACTCTCATATGCCCAGAAAAAAATACCCTCTCTAATAAGGAAGATAATTCCCCTAAGCTTTCCTCAGAACATCTCCAATACCAGAATAGCCTGTAAAATTTTACAAAACAATTCTGCCATTGCTATCTCATGTTACCTAGCTTGAATTCAGGAATCACGTTTTAGCAATTGAATTTAATCCAGGACTTAGAACAGTTTAGCTTAATGACATGGAGAAATAGAAACCACCATATTCACTCAGATTCCAATGAGATGAGAGTGTGTCCAACTCTATATTTCAGGTCACTTATCACTCTACTGTCCCATAAATATACATATGTGGGCAATGCCAAATTTTTGACAATTGGCATTTCTACCTGATAATCAGGAATTGATGGCTGGCATAAAAATTGCCCTAAAGCTGCATCATGCATATAATTTTACACATTTTAGTGTCTATATGATGGCACAGTTGGTTAAGTAATTTTTTCAAAGGCTTACTCTAATAAGGGAACACATTTATTTTAGCTGCAAGAACCAAACAACAGAGAGTTCCTAGCATTCTACACTGGCATCCTCAGCACAGTTTGGTTCTCCTAGCAATTTGGAACCAGAAACAATTGTGGGATCACATAGAATTAATAGCTTCATGTTCTTCAAATATTAAGCTCACACTCCAGTACCACTAACAGACTAGTTGGATATGGACTACTAATATGTGTACAATGTTTTATTAACTATCTTTATGCAATTTTATTAGTATATTTTCTAGGATACAAGCCAAACATTAGAAACAAACAGTACAAACAATTACAAAAAAAATTTTCTACGTTAGTTGAGTGACATCAATAATAATTTTAGTATTTTTCTTCTCTTACTACCAACAGATATTTAGCTCATCCCCTCTAATTCATGTCCTTTACTCTGTAAGTAACCATCACACACTAAAAAAGGCTTGATTTTCTGGAATATGAAACGATGTGTTTCTCCATAACAATCTGCAGGGCATGGCTACTGAGCCAGGCCAGGAAAGAATCATGGTCCCCACAGATTATGGTGTAAAAATAATTGATTTTCATTACTCATTTTTATTGTGCATTTAAAACATTATCTCAAATGCCAGAACTAAACTGAGAGTTGCTTTTGACATATGAAAAAAGTTATTGATTCTTGTCCACATGTTAACACTTAGAAACTTAAAAAAAATAATAATTCTGGCAACTTCATTATGAAAAAATTGTGGGATTTGCAAAAATATATTAACAGACTAGGAGTAATAAAACCAAAGCACTACCAATGTGAAGTGACTTACATTTTGATCAGAGTGCAATAAAGAACTGAGTTATATTTGTTACATTAAAAAATTCAAAATCACAGTGCACATTGTGGTTCTCACTGTGTGAAGTGACAACTAGAGATGGCCAGGGCTGAGGATGAAGCCTCAGGGCACTC
>PVKV010023916.1:0-22751 GCA_004027835.1 Alouatta palliata
AAAAAAAAAAAAAAAAAAAGCTGGAGGCATCACACTACCTGACTTCAAACTATACTACAAGGCGACAGTAATCAAAACAGTATGGTACTGATACCAAAACAGAGATACAGACCAGGGGAAGAGAACAGAGACCTCAGAGGCAACACCACACATCTACAACCATCTGATCTTTGACAAACCTCACAAAAACAAGCAATGGGGAAAGGATTCCCTGTTTAATAAATGGTGTTAGGAAAACTGGCTAGCCATGTGCAGAAAGCAGAAACTGGACCCCTTCCTGACACCTTACACCAAAATTAACTCCAGATGGATTAAAGACTTAAACATAAGACCTATCACCATAAAAACCCTAGAAGAAAATCTAGGCAAAACCATTCAGGACATAGGCATAGGCAAGGACTTCATGACTAAAACACCAAAAGCATTGGCAACAAAAGCCAAAATAGACAAATGAGATCTAATTAAACTCCAGAGTTTCTGCACAGCAAAAGAAACAATCATTAGAGTGAACCAGCAACCAACAGACTGGGAAAAAAATTTTTGCAATCTACCCATCTGACAAAGGGCTAATATCTAGAATCTACAAAGAACTAAAACAGATTTATAAGAAACAAACCCATCCAAAAGTGGGCAAAGGATATAAACACTTTTCAAAAGAAGACATATATGAGGCCAAAAAACATATGAAAAAATGCTCATCATCACTGATCATTACAGAAATGCAAATCAAAACCACCTTGAGATACCATCTCACACCAGTTAGAATGGCAATCATTAAAAAATCTGGAGACAACAGATGCTGGAGAGGATGTGGAGAAATAGGAACACTTTTACACTGTTGGTGGGAGTGTAAATTAGTTCAACCATTGTGGAAGACAGTGTGACGATTCCTCAAGGACCTAGAAATAGAAATTCCATTTGATCCAGCAATCCCATTACTGGGTATATACCCAAAGGATTATAAATTGTTCTATTATAAAGACACATGCACACATATGTTCATTGCAGCACTGTTTACAATAGCAAAGACCTGGAACCAACCTAAATGCCCATCGATGATAGACTGGACAAGGAAAATATGGCACATGTATACCATGGAATACTATGCAGCCATAAAAAATGATGAGTTAGTGTTCTTTGTAGGAACATGGATGAATCTGGAAACCATCATTCTCAGCAAACTGACACAAGAACAGAAAACCAACCACCACATGTTCTCACTCATAGGTGAGTGTTGAACAATGAGAACACATGGACACTGGGAAGGAAGCATCACACACTGGGGTCTGTTGGGGGAGATTAGAGGAGGGACAGTGGGGGCTAGGGAGTTGGGGAGGGATAATATGGGGAGAAATGCCAGATATAGGTGATGGGGGGATGGAGGCAGCAAACCACATTGCCATGTATGTCCCTATGCAACAATCCTGCATGTTCTGCACATGTACCCCAGAATCTAAAGTGCAATAAAAAAAAAATATATATGTATATATATATAAATGTAGTGGAACCACAGATGAAATGGATGTCCATGTGACAAGTACTTTTCTTTCCAGAGAGGCAGGATTACTAGGCAGTGTGTAAAAAGACAGTAACCATGGCAGCGCTCCTATCAATCCAGGACCACGGGGGAGACTCTTCAACTTTTTTAGCACATTTTGCCAAGTGGGGCCTGTTAGGATTGAGGGGGAAATGATTGCTGCAGATATTGTGGGACTCATGAGAATCTGTGGAGGATCAGGATTGTACAGTCAGTTGGACAAATCCTCAATTGCCAAGATGTGTTTTTCTCTAATTTCTGGTATTGGAGGATACAATTTTAAAAATAAAGTACAATAACAACTTGACAAAAAGAGCTTATACATAGAAGGGAACCCTGAAATGAAGACTAACTGCTAATTATATTTGTCTTTGGATGATGGAAATACTGATCATATTTTTGCTCAATTTTTTTCCCCCAAATCATTTTGGTGCCTAATTCTATTTAGTATGGAGTTCTTCAGCTTTGAGTGGGTTCAGAGTCCTCTATCTTAGCTCTGATCTAACTACAGGATGAGAGCAACGAGGCTGGCCCCTGGGCTATTGGGAATCCTTTATAGGAGGAAAGAGCCCAGAGAGAGAAGAAATAGATTTTCTTAGAGGGATGGAGGCTTGAATCATCTTAATTTCCTATTGAAAGAGATGTGATCTTATTTTATATCTGAAGCTTCTAAAACAGATCATGTTGTTCATGAAAGCATTTTTCCATGTCATTATACACTTTTCATGAATATAGATACACATATTAAAGTTTTATTATGTAAACACCATCACTAAAGTTAAATGTTACATACTGTGTCATTTAATAGCTATGTTATTGTTTAATTAATTATACTCCTATAGCTGGAAACTCAAATTCCTTTCTTTGTTATCACATATTATGATGGAGATGATTATTCATAAAGCTTTTTTGTCTTTGATAATAATAATGTTGGTTAGTATTTATAAAGACCTTTTTATGTGTTGAGTCTTGTGCTAAGCATTTTGTATTCTTTTATTTAATCCTTACTACCACTCTATGATTATATATAATTATTCTAGCCATTGTACAGATGAGACAATAAACACTTACCCCAGGTTTGCAGCCAGCCTTCTTGAACACTGTAGCCAGCACTACATGGCCACTTATCCAGTCTTCTACTAACACTGGATGTTGTCCGTGTTTTTACTTTTGCCTTTTATCCAATATTTTCCCATCTCAACTAATTATTTTGAATGGAAACATAACTATTCTAAAATGTGGTCAACCACTCTCTCATCAGATGTTTAGATCATTTCAGTAGTTTGTCATCTAGTTCTTCACAAAACTCAGTTTTATTATTATTTTTCCCCAATTGTTTTTAGGGAAGCAGCACCAATGTCAGGGAAACTGACATTCTCCTAGACTCCCACCAGCAGTCTAGGAGAATGCAGTTTCTCTGCAATTGCAATTTTTAAGAATTGCCTGCCAGTATGATAGGTGGGAAATGAGATTTCATGATTTAAACAGCATTTCTTTGGTCATCAGAGAAGCAGCATGTTTTTCACAGTGTATTGGCCTCATGTACTTCTTCTTTGTGAAGTGCCTTCATGAAGTTTGTTATTTTGCTATTGGTGTGATCATCTTTTTCTTATTGACAGCTAAGAGCTGTTTATATATGAAGAACACATATTTAATTTTAAATAAGTTTATAGTTAAAAGGAAAACTGATTAATATGCAAAGAAAGTACGAACAACAGTGACTTGGCTCGTCTCTAGTCTTGTTCTTCTCTAACTCCTGGTCTGTGTGGAAGAAAAAAGTGCAAGTCTGATTAAGCCACTCTCCCTTTAATAGCTCCCAGTTGCATTTAGGAGTAACTCCCAAAAGGAGAGTATGGAGTTTTTATGATGGTCCTCCCTGACTCTCCAGACTCTTTTCTCTAATCCCCTGTATCTGATTCTAAGAGCCATTCATACTGAATTACTTTTAGTTTTCAGGAAGTGCCAAGCTCTCTCTCTGGGGCCTTTTGCATGTGCTGTATCCTCTGCCTGGAGCTCTCTTCCACGTCTTCTTTCTTATAACAACTACTCATAATTCAGGTCTGGATCGGATACCACTTCTTTTAGACCAGTGGTTCTCAACCAGCGATGATTTTTGTTCTCAGGGGACATTTGGCAATCTCTGGAGGCATTTTTGGTCGTCACACTGGAGGGGAGTTTAGGCTACTAACAGCTGGTAGAGACCAGCGATGGTGCTGGATGTTCCTCAGCCCCCAGGACAGTCCTCCACAACAAGGAATTATCTGGCCCAAAATGTCAAGAGTGTGAATTTGAGGAACTCTGGTCTAGATCTTAACGGTCTTTACCAACCCTCCCATCCTCTCCCCACTACGTGTACACACATATGTTACATATGCTGTGACTACATGGATCCATATGCCCTTCTAAGACTGGTCAGGTATCTCTCCCGGGGCCTCACCCTGTGCTTACTGCTTTCACAGATCTACTACATTTTATTATAACTGTCTTCTGGGCTAGAAGCTTCTTGAGAGAAGGAGCATGTTTTGTAACCCCACAGCCCAGACTAGGGTCAGAATATATGATGGTCAGAAGCAGTGTAGCATAGTATGGACTAGGGAGATAGAAGCCCAAGATTTGAATCCCAGACTTTGCTACTTACTAGCTGTGTGACCTTGGACAAATTACTAACCTCTCTGTGTCTCCGTTTCCTCTTCTGTAAAATGAGGATATTAATAGTACCTACCGCGTAGCATTATTAGGAAGAATACACAGGCTAATGTTCATAATCTGCTTAGAGAAGTAAGCTCTATGTAAGAGTTAAATAAAGGAATGATAATGGAATAAGCGTTTAATCCATGCTTGTTGATAAATGACAGGTATAGGTCTCATTCTGGGTTCATCCCTGTCTCACTCAGCATGTGGCGATTTTTGCCAACAATTTAAAAAGTTTCTTCATAGTTCTTAATTTTCCTTGGCTCACATTATATCTTTAACTATCTCTGTAGTGATAAGCTGCAAATTTTCCTGAAAATATGTCCATTTCTCTTGTGTAAAGAGACAAATGAGAGTGAGCCACCCACGAGATCACAAACACACACACCCCCATCTTGGAAACAACTTGCTTTTCAATAAAATGCACCTCTGTTTCCTAGTTTTGTGTGTGGCGTATACCATGGAGACACTTGGTACAAATGAATCTCTTTAGAAAGACAGAGATTTATGCCACGTATGTGGAGCGCAGTCTGAGCAGCACCGCACACCGTATCCAATCAGTGCGTGCTGTTACACATTTGAAGTTAATTTGACGTCAGGGCAAACAAATCAAAGTGTGTTTATAGAATAATTAGGCCCTATTCTCAATGCTGTGGCTAAAATGTTTTGTCACAATTACTGATCAGTGACTTTCTCTGTTTTTGAAACTCCATAGCAACACACAAAAATAAGTCTGTTGTGATTATACTGGCACTTATGTAATTCCAGTATCTTGTAGGAAGAGTACCTGGGGATGAAGGTGGCAAATTCTTAGTGGCCATTGTGTTTCTTAGAGCATAATCTGGTTGGATGTTTGGAAATGAGTACGAAAAGGGAGAATCTTTTGTAAGCGTGGTCCAGTCTTCTGAAATAGCTGTAAAATGCACACTCCCGTTCATCCTTTGCATGTAGATGCATCTGCCTTATATGTTGTGGCTTTGTCTCCTTGCCATGGGGAAGAATTGGTTCAAGGTTCTTGTGAAATGAATGCTTCCATCCAGACCAGCAACAGGAAACTCGAGATGAGAAAGCAAACTGTGGGCCTGCCATACTTGGTCAATTTTTTTAAAAGAATTGTTTTTTTTCAAGGAAGCGCATTAAGCTTCCTAAAATAGTATACTTAATCATATATACCATAGGGAGGCCCTTTCATGGGGGTGTAACTGAATGCCTGGAAGGTATGTCTAGGGGAGGGGGCCTTCAAAAGGCTGAAGGTATGCTGGAGGGTAGAGGTGGACAGCTCCCTCTGAGCAAATCTCCCTGAAGTCATTCCCACCCACTGGAGAGGTCTTTCTTTTCTTTCTTTCCTTTCTTTTTTTTTTTTGAAATTTAACTTTTATTTCGGAAGCCACAAAGTTAATTACCTCGTGCTCTTTTGAAGTTCATGAGCATGCATATCAGATCTCTCTGTCACACCTTTCATGTCGTTCCCCCTCCTCTTTATCAAGGCAAAACCTCCCAGTTGTGGTGGTGCAGTCCAAAGATCCCATTCCCAACACCTGCCATGCTATTAACACAGGTAGGGGCAGAGCAGATGAGTGCCAGGATGTCACAGTCAGAGGACAAAGGGAGAAGAGCTTTGCTGTTGGAGGGTTGAGTGGGATTGGGGTTGGGTGCAGGGAGGCAGCACAGCAGACACCAGGAGTTAGTGCTGGTGTCAAGTGTTGCTTTTGTAGGAAGCCAGCCCATGCCTGATTCTCCAAGGCGAGTGCCAGTTCAGTGCCTGGGCAACTCAGAGTGTACAGGAGAGATTAGGCAAGTGGCTTCCCAGAAGAGTTAGGAGGGCAGGACCACCACCTGCCAGCCCATAATGCTCCCACTGGAGAGGTCTTGAGGCTGATCTACCTCTTCTCCTGGGACCCTGTCTCCTCAATTACTGTCTTAGGATATTCTGATATTTTCGCTGTGTCTTTCTGCAAAGAACCTGTGTCCCTCTTAGTCTCCCTTAAAATGAGATGTGTATCACAGTCCCCAATTCTTGAATTAATGTCAGTTTTGTCTCTTCTCCACCTAACCCCAATCCCCCTTGACCTTGGCATACAGCATCCTGTTTCCCTATGGTGTCTTGGTACCCGGAACCTCTCACTACTCATTTGACAAACTTGGGTGATAGTGGGCGCTGTGTGGCTGTCAAACTCTGGGGTCTGCTGCTAAGTGTTATTTTAATTTATCTTCATCTAAATTCCTCGTAGAGCAGCTTTTGAAACATGAGATTGTCTTATTAAGAGGTACTTATTGTAAAGTAGAGTGAGCTGCACCTTTGATGAAGACAGAAGAGGCCAAGTTTGATGGGTTGGACATCGCTAGACAAAGAAAGTAATTAATGACTTAATTGCCTCTTCACCCTTTCCTTAAAAAAAAAAAAAGTTTTTCTTCTTTTCCTTTAAAACACACCATGCTGAAAACTAGAATTCCCAATGCTATTTTATGATTTAGCAAAAAAAAAAAAAAAGATAAATGAAAAATAAATCAGAACACAATTTTTCTATTACATTTTCCTGTAACATCTTCCTTACTTTCTAGAATCATTGCCTATTGATTTTACCTTTAGTGGCTTTGGAAGCTGCAGCTATCTGTTTGTGGAGAGTTCAGTACCTCGTATGGATTTCCTTGTGTTAGTTCAAATGCTGATAAGATACGTGGCAAATTAATGAAATAAAAATAGCTTTGTCAATAAACAGAAGTGAAACCACTTTCAACATTTGTTCTGTACTCATTGCTTTCCAGGGCCTAGACAAAATTAGTGGGTAGGATTAAAGAATATATTCGTCTTTTATCCCATGTTTGAGTACTTGATCACAGAGGCATGGTTTAATCCAAACATCAATAGCACCTCGTCAATTCCATCAGAGACAGCTGTCAAAGTGGACTTTGGGTTTGTTAGAGCTTTGTGTTTTATCCTTTTTTAAGGTCATGGAGTATTTTCTTTGATTTCTGATGCTGAAATCTTTCTTAATCTTCTAAACTTGGGAAACATCTGTTAAGATTTAATGGGATGGCTTTTGTCTTAAAATTAGAGCCCATCTTGCAAATCTCTCCACCTCCCTTCTCTTCCCAGCCCCCAATTAGGAAAATGGGGAGCTGGGGCAGAGGAAATGAAGCCCAGGTCCTTTCTCGGACGGAAGTTCTCTGGTCAGTGTGTGAGTGTTAGAATGAATCTCAGGCGGGGAATGACGCTTTTGAGGGCTGAATGCTGTGAACCCAGTGTTCAATTTTATTTTGTTTCCTAGTGACTTTAGCAATTTCTCTGTAGCGTGTCACTTAATCTGGGATCTGTGTGGCAGATTTATGGGTCCTATTGAATAATGAGACAAAAATGATGTAAGGAAGAGAAACAGCTGGAAATAGGAATTTTAACCTTTCCTCGTAAACTTCCTTGTTACTGGATTGCATGGTGTCAACAAAATTTACTAGTTAAAATAGCTGGAGGTACAGTAACAGCCTCTAAAAATACACACCTCCAAATATGTACAGACAGCTGTCATGTCTGTTGGTGGAATATATTAGTCATTACCCTCATCAGTAGACACAAAATCACTGAAGTTTTTATAATGTGGATGCTTCATGCCACATAATTGCTAGTCATTTTGGAGGTCCTTTGATAAAGTCACCATCATTGTAATCACGGTGTTTTCATTTAGCCTGCTTTTTATACTTCTAACCTGGGTGTTAACATCTCAGCCAGAGCTCTTCACAGGGGAGTATTAAAGTATTCCCATTTATTGCTTCAGACACATTCCCACCCACCTTTGGCATGAAAGTCTGGACTGGAAACTTCTGTTCTGAATAAAGAAGGTGATCAAGGCTCTGGGCGCGGTGGCCTGGTAATCCCAGCGCTTTGGGAGGCCGAGGAGGATGGATCGCTTGAGGTTGGGAGTTTGAATCCAGTCTGACCAACATGGTGAAACCCTGTCTCTATTCAAAATACAGCAATTAGCTAGTCTGTGGTGGCACGTGCCTGTAATCCCAGCTACTCAGGAGGCAGAGGTAGAGGTTGCAGTGAGCTGAGTTGGTGCCACTGCACTCCGGCCTGGGTGACAAGGGGAGACCTTGTCTAAAAATAAAAAAAAAAGATGATCAAGACCTTTCACACCAGAGGTGCCCATATTCCAGTCTGAAACTTCTATAAATGTAGTATTAAAAAAAGTGTCTAATTCCTGAAAACTGGATAAATACCACCATCTGAGGATTTCTTACCCCTTTAAAAAGGCAGAAAGGAGCCCCTATTACAGAGCATATGAGTGGTAGAGCCTGGATGGGGATTTGGGGATTCAAAGCCAATTCAATGCCACATTTAGGAGCCAAGCATTTTCTGAGCCTCAAATTCTTAATGGAAAATAGGAGTGATCATAACTGCCTTATAGCATTGTGCAGACATATCACAAAAGCATCGAAAATATGCCTGTTATACAATAGATGATTGAAAAATCTTAGCTTCATTGCCTTACTTCCTTATTCCCTTTGTATTCTTCCCTCCACTGAAGTCTTAACCACCTTCCTCCCCAACCTTCACACAAGCATGCATCCTTGCCTGTTTTCCTTTAAAGGCTTCCGTAGAACTGCTACCAGATTTACTTATGAAATGGGAATAGAATGGCAGCCTCAACTCTCTCCCCTATCCTCGGCCGTTCGCCGATTTGGCAAGATGGAGAATTCTCATTGTTTATAAACAAGAGCAAAATATTAAAAGTTATGAATACTGTATCAGGCACTGTATGAAATGTTTATGTGTATAATCGCATTTAATCCTCACAATGACCCTCTGAAATACGTACAATTCTCATCCACATTTCATCGGGGAAGAAACTGAGGCTCAGAGAGGTTGAGTCACTTGCCCAAGATCACACAGCTGAGAATAGTGGAGCCAGGCCTTGACCCAGGCAGCCTGTCCCCAGAAGCAGCAGGAATGGCATGCTCAGAGAGCAAGGCAGCCCCAGGGTCATGCAGGGGCTGGAGGCCCCTTGGCCGCATCCTTCCAGCCCTTCTGATGTGGTAGGCAGCATCTCCCAGGGACTCAGTCCTCAAGCCTGGGAGGAAGGCCTCTCATGCAGCCGAGGTGGAGCAAGGACCGCTCTTCTGGGAGGGCGTGCTGCTGTTCATAATATGAGAGTGGGGTCCTGTCAAGGGTTGTTGTTTTTCCCCCTCTGTCTCTTCCTCCCACTTCTGACAAGGTTTTCAATTAGCAGCTTGTAGAGGCCCAGCCTGTGGTCCCCATTTCAAGCCATATGCATAACTGAATTCCCCAGGAGGCGATTAAAGGGCAGAGGAAGGTGGGGGGCGGAGGCTGAGGCCCCTTAAATGGGAGGACCGAAATGTGCTGTGGGTATGGGCTGAAAGCAATGCCTCACCTTGTTTAAACTTGAGTGTGGCCGGGGTCACCTGGGAGGTGACTCTCACAGAGATGAAAGGGAGACGGCTGCGGCTGCAGGATTCCGGGCCCCTGGGCTGGTGATTGGGCCTCCCCACCTTGTTTCCGGTTTCTGGGGGAATAAATACAGAAACTGGCGCAGGGAACTGCTCAAGCCTGTTGGTGCTTAGGAAGAAGGAACTTGCTCTACGTTTTGGGAGGCGAATGAAGCTCCCAGCTTCCTGGTGGTTCTTCACTGTGGGAAGCTGTGGTCATCTTGTACCTCAACTGTGTGTTTAATGCTGGACCACTCTGAGCTAGTGCCCTCTCCTCTGTCCAGGACAGGGAGGATACCACTGTTCTCCAGGCACTTCCGATGGCTGCTTCCTCTTCACTGCCAGGCTAGGTCTACGCTTCATCTGGTAGCCATGTTGACTTTCTTTTTATCTTTTGAAAGCAAGATTATTGTTTTAAGGGAGGAAAAAGTCAAGAGGCACACGCTTCCCAAAACACATACTCCGCATTTGCCACCTCCAGCACGGAGTTTGTGATCTACCTGAAAATGAGGGCTTGTCCTGAGGAACGACAGCAATGTGCTGTGGTCCACACTGAAAGGAATATCTTGTTTGAACTTATATGGGCCAGCGGTCATCTGAAAATGTTGACGGACCGAGGCCAAATGCTGTGTTCTATTATAGAGGGGTAAAGAGGGTTTTTAAAAGAGGTTGTGAATGGCCTTTACATACCCAGTGTGGGGTTTATGTCATTTTCTTGTGATCCCCAGACACAGTTTTCTCCTGAAGAGGACTGAGGGCCTGGGATATGTTATTGATGGTCCTGAAAATGATCTGTGTTTGAATAGGTCAGAGAACGTGTTCTGGAAGTCTGGAGACTGGGACACACTCCCTTCCCCACCGGTTTGAGAGGGCTCTGAGGAGCAGTTATAGGTGTGTAATGAGTACCCAGGGCTTGGACCTGTTCTGTGGGAGAGAAAAAGCAAGGGAAGTAAGTTTTTGTAAATCATGGTGATCCTTGAATTTGAAGTTGTCCCCAAAGTGTATTCTCCTAATCAGAGCATATGCTCATAGCTTCTGTTTTTTCTTTATTTTCCTTTTCTTCCCCTGCCTTCCTTTCCCTCCCCATCTCCCCACTCACCTCCTCTGCAGCACCCGCAGCAAACACATTCTTTTCCCCAGCCAACTGCTTGTTGAGGGCTGTGTGGGGGAACTAATTCCTCACAGGACAGAGGAACATGTGAAAACAGGCCCTTGATGAAGCTGGGCTCAGGGCCACCCACTGCCAGCATTTGCTAGGTGAACAAGAATGAATTACAAATGCAGGCTGGACCTTGGTGCTCGGAGCCATGTCAGGCAAGAATTGCCTGTATTGAGGACAGAGAAGGGGAAACACACACACACACACACACACACACACACACACACACTCACACACACACACACAAAACCTGCCTCCCAGGGAAAACTGACTGTGAATCTCAATGGTGTTTCCCTAGACATGGTTTCAGCATTGAAAACATTCTGCAAATGAGGCTTTTCCCATTCTGCACGAGTGGGCTCTCCCCTCCTCCTGCATCTGACATCCCTGCCACCACCCACTGATTGGAGAGAATGATTTGATGGAGCATTCATCAGGAGGTTTGGGTGTCCCCAACGAGTAAATACACTTGCTGTTGTGAGTCCCATACATAAAAGGGAAAGTATCACATTTTCCTCCGAATTCTTGAGGAAATTGCTCTCATATACAACACCAACCTTTGGCTGCTTGACAGAGACAGAGTGTCGTTTGCATGCCATTACTAGGCTGTAAAGTCTGGTCAGGGTTGCCTTTTCGGAGTTTCCAATCTTTTGGGATCCTGGGAGGGTCACCCTGTGGGTCAGGTTTGTTTAGTCTGGTCCGTAATGGTGTAAAGTGGCCTTGACTGTTGAGCCTGCCTAAATAATGCCCTATCTGTTTGATACTTCAGCAGTCCCTTGGAGTTGTATATATGTTTCACTTTCTAATATTTGAGGCTGAATTGGATTTCATTGTTAATAGAAGGCAAATTGTTTCTAAAAACAACCTCATCTTGCTTTGAAAGTTAGCCAGAGTTCAGAGGGTACTTGCATTTTAAGGGGTGATCCACGTTTTCTCTGGAAAAATCATAGAACACTTCTATGTTTTCGTATGCATGTTACTCAGTCTTTGAATCTTTTAAAGGGATTCATCTGAACATATGGCATTTTAAAAAGCTTTTTTTAAATTAAAATATAAAGTACATAGATAAGATAGCACATATAATAAGCATACAGTGAATTTTAATGAACTCAGTACATTGTAGCAACTGGCCCCAGGTTAAGAAACAACATCAACAGTACCCCAAAAGCCCCATCATGCCTCTCCATGGGAGCATATACAATTTTAAATTTTTCTTATT
The DNA here is from genome assembly GCA_004027835.1 of Alouatta palliata. Lineage (NCBI taxonomy): Eukaryota > Metazoa > Chordata > Mammalia > Primates > Atelidae > Alouatta > Alouatta palliata. Next base: position 12,049 of record PVKV010023916.1, read on the forward strand.
TATAATTTATTGAAGGTTTTCTATATTGCACCTTATTCTGTTTTTCTCAATAGTGTAACATTCCCTGAATCATCGCATACAAATAAGAAAGAGAAAAGAACTTGTCTGATCTGCTGGGTCATAATAAACTATCTATCTAGAATCCTTGAATATGGCATTGTAATGTCCTATGAAGCTTTGTAAATTCATCAATATCTTGCCAAAATCGAGTTCATTTTTATAGGAACTCCTCTAGAAGCTCAGAGCTTGCTTCTTTATGTATTGCCAGAAGAAAATCCTTGTTTCACAGATGAGTCTAAATAGCATTGGTTTATCTAGCTCACATCCTAGTTTTGTGAAATACTGTATTTTATTTTTTGAGAAAGGGTCTCACTCTGTTACCCAGGCTGGAGTGCAGTGGCACAATCTCAGCTCACACTGCAGGCTTCATCTCCTGGGTTCAAGCAATTCTTCTGCCTCAGCCTCCTGAGTATCTGGGACTACAGGCATGCACCATCACGCTTGGCTAATTTTTGTATTTTTAGTAAAGACAGGGTTTGGCCATCTTGGCCAGGCTGGTTTCAGACTCCTGACCTCAAGTGATCCACCCAGCTCGGCCTCCCAAAGTGCTGGGGTTACAGGCATGAGCCACTGTGCCCAGCCCTCGTTTTGTGAAATACTGTCAAACCCACTTTATGAATGTTAAGTCATTAAGGCCTTCCAGGTGGAGAGAATAGTGGTGAAAGAAAGTTACTCATTGCAAACATTTTGCTCAGAGGCTTTTAGAAGTAAATAGGTTCTCCTCCCCAATCCCGCTATATTTCAAAACGAATCTTGTTTGAAGCCCTATAAATGGACTTCTCCCCTCCTTTTTAAAAGTAGTTCAATTTCTTTCTTCCCAAGCTCCTCAGCTCCCAGAGCAGCTTTCATTACGGCAACATAAATAAAAAGTGACATAAAATTATACAGCCCTGTGTAAAGTAGTTTAAGGAAAATGTCTTTTATGGCAGCTTTTATGGTTTCACCAATTAGTTATTAGATTTTCTCCATTTTTAATTTGCTGTCCTGTATGTGCGTTCTGAAAGATTTCTTCCCATTTCATCTCTTAGTAGTAACAGGGCGGGGGGCACTGAGCCCCTGTTTAGCTGACTTTCTTGTTTCATGAAGGCTTTCGTGACAGCCTGTTGCTAGATGTGGGTAGAGCAGGTCCCTTGGGAGAGAAGCCAGCATTGAGCCATTCTGTGAAGTGAGCAGAGTTTCACCCCCTCCCTGTAAGAACTCTCAGTGTCCATCTCCTGCTGAGGGTAGCAGCAGGCCGGCTGTGGGATCCTGTCACAGCAGGTGGACCTTAAGCTGATAAATCCTGAGTTTTTAGAAACTTTCCAAACATTCCTGGGGAGTGAGAATAACAGAGATTTACTCCTGCCAAAATTTAATCATGCAGAAAAAGCAAAATTTAGATCAGTGTATAGATTATTTTTTAATGTGACCGCTTGACAGCGGAGAACAAGGAAGTTGAATACTCAGTGCAGCCGAGTCTAGACCGCTGCAATTTGATTCATTTAGGGGAATTGTATTAGGTTTTCGCTTTGGCTTGGGCTGGGCTGTTCTGTTTGGGAGTGCATGATGTCATCGTGTCAAGCGTGTCACAGCCAAGGCATTCTGGTATTTATGTTGACTTCGGATCTAGCCCAGAGTACATGGCAGGCTCAATTTATTGCTACTTTAACTTTGTTTAGTCATGGAGAGGCTTTATTTATGTTGGTAAATTTCAAACAGTGGCCAAAAGTAGCCGCACAATGAAAAGGCCTGCCAGATTCATCATCGATAAATCACCTTGTTGCTGAGTTTCTTTAATTAAGGAAAAACTCCGTCTGTGGATCCCTGTGGTTGCTGGAAGGAAAGGAGGGTGGGGAGTACTTTGATTAATCCATCTATCAGCCTGGCTTTGGAAAGTGAGTCTTCTGTTTCTGATTGTAGCTGGGCAAAGACCTAAATAAAAATTTATCTTGTCAAAACCTATGGGCTAACCGAAAGCAAATAAAGAAGTTTTATGGCATCCACATAAAGTTAAATAAATAACGAGAAAGCGCAGTACGTCCTACAGACATTTTTCAGTACAGTGCGTGGCTCTGTTCTTTGGGGAGAACTCATTAACTTAAAAAAAATTACCTTTAATGGGCCACTCATTATTGTCATCATCAAATGCTTCGCTTGTCTCAAGTTCCAGGGTTTAGTACCTGATTAAAACAGAAGACAGGGGGCGCGTGGCGTGGTGCTGTGGGAACTACCCAGGATAGAACGCATGGTAAGCGATTCTAAAGGGTAAAATATGGACGTTGCAAACAGCACTAAAAGTATCGGGGGGGATCTTTTTTAATGGATCCCTCTGGAAGGTAACTGACCTTCCTGAGGATGACATAGTGTTGCAGGGGAGGGTGAAGCTTTTCATGTCTGAATGAACAAGGGACTTTATCTCTGGTTGAACTTACCTTTCATGTGGGGGCTTCCCTCTGCTGGGAAAAGTCTAAAAAAAATACTGTGATTTTCACCAAATGCAGTTTAAGCACACTTCTTTCTGGGCTTGGGCTCATGGTGGAGTACACTTTATTTCTAGGTAAAAAAGAAGTCCTTGAATCAGACCAAAGCAATAGGTAGTGATGGAGAAGGTCAATTCTGATTCTAGAACGTGCTTCACAGTATTTGCTTTTCCTTTTTAGGTTATGAAAAGGAGGCTGTCTTGATACTAAGCTTCAGGATCCATTCACAGGAAAAGGTGATTTCTCAAGAGTCGACTCTTGGCGCACAATGCATTAGGCAATCAGCCCCTGTCTGTTTGATGCAGCTGTACAATAAATATGGGCTTGGGGGAATCGGGAACATTTTGAGAAGCACCTCTGGTGGAATCCTGATGCTAGAAGCTTCTGCTTTGGGATGTGACATTTTTGGGTTGGCTGACTAAAGTTGTTCCTGGGGGTCAGCTGGTGGTTTTGCAAGTTCTTGGCTTTTTCCTACATTCTGTCATTGTGCCTTGACTTTTTTAGTGGGACAGGATTCCCCATGACTGAGGATGGTGGTCGTGGTGATGGTGTGAACAGTAAGACTGTCATCCACATCAGGTTAGGAGGTGTGAGAATGAGACAGGGACGGAGGGGTAGGTTCTGACCTAATCAAGCGGATCAGCCTCACTGAACCGGGTAGGCTTCAGGCATTCCCAGACACCAAAGCCTGCTTCTTCAATCTGCACTGCAATGTTGGTGATTTTAGCCTTCTAGAAGACCTGTCTTTAGGTCAGTGAGACAACAGTTTGCTTAAATGGGGGACAATTTCAATATAGAAGTCATAATCTGGCCCATAAAATTTGGTCATAGGTTGATAAAAAATTTCTAGCCACCTCATAATAATAACTGTATCTTATGCATTTTAAAATCTTCTTCATTAGTTCCAAGACACAGTTTGAGGCTCTCTTGGAGTCACCTTAGTTTGCCTTTAGTGCATCAGAAAGGACACTTTGATTTATCCCAGCATGGAGGTCAGAGGTTAACAACAGGACAACAAATACATACTAAGCTCTTGCCATGGGTCTAGCAAGTGTGGTATAGTGTGCAGACTCCAGTGAATCCCATCATGGCCTTTGCCCTGAAGAGGCTTCTGATGTTGAAGGAGGTAGGGTTTATATAACTGTTAGATTGAAAGTGAGGACTCCTGCAGATAGTTGCAAAATGTTGTCATCTTTTCCTTCTAAGCCTGGGCTGTGGGGTTAGCTCTTCATTCCCTGGGTCAGATCTAGGGAAAGTTCCATTACTTTTCTGGCCACTCCAGGATCTTTTGTTTGAAAAAGTGTTCTTAATTCAATATGATGACAGTGGTTTTCAACCCAGGTGGGTCATCAGACTTTCCTGAGCAGCTCTTAAAAAATACTGATGCCCAGGTTATGCCCAAGACTAGTGAAAAAAAGAATCTTTGAGGATGAAACCCAGACATCAGTACTTTTAAAGCTTCCCAGGAATTCCAGATGAACAGCCAGGGCTGAGAACCACAGAAATGAAAGGTACAATCCCAGATAAATCATGAAAAATTCCAATTTTATTTAAAACTAAAGCCTCTCCCGTTCTCTCTCTGGTCTACAATTCTGCGTTAGGGAGAAAGGCTTGGGAAGCCTTGACTTCTCACCTCACCTTACAAGTGCCTTCCTACTAGCCATCTTGCTTACTGATGTTGCTGACTGCTCTGAGATTGGGATGGGCAGGGGGGGAACAGGTAATTGCTGGGAGAGTCTCATGTGACTGGCATCAGTGCCACCTGACATGGCTTCTTCTGGATAAGTTTGAAGTTGATTTGCTTTGGGGGCAGAAGCAAAAAGTTGTATGTTCTTTGGAGATTACTTTTCATCTCTGGGAGTCTCTTCTCTGTAGTTTCTTTGGTTTTTCAGTAATCTGATTCACACGGAGAGATTCTGCTGTGTCCCAGTGGCCCCCAGGAGGCCATCTTAGACAAAGTCCCTTAAGAGGGTGCCAGGCCAGCTCTCCCTCAGTCATGCAGGCTCTCCCTCCTCTCTCTGCTTTCAGCCCTGCTACCCACCCTTTCCCTTCAGGCTCATCCACCCAGTGTTCTGGCATCACCCTCTGGTACCCCATAGATTTCAGGGGACCTTGGACAAGCTCTATTTTGTCTCCTGGAAGCTCATTTCACCAGGCTTGAGGTGAGGGGAAATACCACTTCAGCAGAAAACACTAGTTGTCCTCCAATTTTTTTTTGAAAACAGTTGTCCTCCAATTTCTTTTTTCATTTTTTTCTATTCCTACAGTGATAGACTTTTGGCTGCAAATGTGGTTTTTCAGAATAAAGACAACATTTCTCAGTTTCCCTTGCAGCTAACCACCATGGGACTAAATTCTGATCAATGGTGTATTGAGTCCCCTCATCATGGGACTAAATTCTGTCAATGGCATATTGGGTACGTGCAGTCTAGGCAACTTCCAGGAAATATCTTTAAAAGGAGATGGCATGCTCTTCTCCTCAATCTGCTTTCCCTCTGGATGGAAGGCAGTCGGCTGAGATCTTGGTTGCAGAAGTGGAAGCAGCATGTTGAGGAGGCCTGGCAGGAGGCAGGAAGCAGTCTGGGCCCTGATGAGTCATACTCACACCGACTACTCAAACTTTCATGTGCAAGAGAAATAAACTTCCATCTTTTAAAACCCACTATTCGTCATCAGCAAAGCCCGAGTCCTGTCCTCTCGCTCTCCTCCCCACACAGCATGAGCTTCGCCACTCGCTCCACCTTCTCCACCAACTACCAGTCCCTGGGCTCTGTCCAGGTACCTTGCTACGGTGCCCAGTTGGTCAGCAGCATGGCCAATATGTATGCAGGTGCCAGGGGATCTAGTTCCTGGATCTCCATGTCCCACTCCACCAGCTTCCGGGGTGACATGGGGTCCGGGGCTCTGGCTGCAGTGATGGCGAGGGGGTCTGGCAGGAATGGGAGGCATTCAGAATGAGAAGGAAACCATGCAAAGCCTGAATGGCTGCCTGGCCTCCTACCTGGACAGAGTGAGGAGCTTGGAGACTGAGAACTGGAACCTGGAGAGCAACATTCGGGAGCAACTGGAGAAGAAGGGACCACTGGTCAGAGACTGGAGCCATTACTTCAAGACCATCCAGGACCTGAAGTCTCAGATCTTTGCAAATACTGTGGACAATGCCTGCATAATTCTGCAGATCGACAATGCCTGTCTTGCTGCTGATGACTTTAGAGTCAAGTATGAGACAGAGCTGGCCATGTGCCAGCCTGTGGAGAGCGACATCCATGGGCTCCACAAGGTCATTGATGACACCAATGTCACTCGCCTGAAGCTGGAGACAGAGATCGAGGCTCTCAAGGAAGAGCTGCTCTTCATGAAGAAGAACCACAAGCCCAGATTGCCAGCTCTGGGTTGACCATGGAGGTAGATGTCCCCAAATCTCAGGACCTTGCCAAGATCATGGTAGACATCTGGGCCGAATATGACAAGCTGGCTCAGAAGAATCAAGAGGAGCTGGACAAGTTCTGGTCTCAGCAGATTGAGGAGAGCTCTACAGTGGTCACCCCACAGTCCACCAAGGTTGGAGCTGCTGAGATGACGCTCATGGAGCTGAGACCTACAGTCCAGTCCTTGGAGATCAACCTGGACTCCATGAGAAATCTGAAGGCCAGCTTAGAGGACAGTCTGAGGGAGATGGAGGCCCTCTGCACACTGCAGATTGAGCAGCTCAATAGGATCTTGCTGCACCTGGAGTCAGAGCTGGCACAGACCTGGGCAGAGGGACAGCACCAGACCTAGGAGTACCAGGCCCTGCAGAACATCAAGGTCAAGCTGGAGGCTGAGATCACCACCTACCGCCACCTGCTGGAAGATGGTGAGGACTTCAATCTTGGTGATGCCCTGGACAGCAGCAACTCCATACAAACCACCCAAAACACCACCACCCGTTGGATAGTGGATGGCAAAGTGGGGTCTGAGACCAACACCACCAAAGTCCTGAGACATTAATCCAGCAGAAGCACGGGACCTTTTGGGGAGCAGGAGGCCAATAAAAAGTTCAGAGGTAAAAAACAAAACAAAACAAAACAAAACTACTATTGTTATGGGATATCTGACATAACCAAACCTAATCCTAACTATTTCAGAGTTTTGTCTTGAAATGGAGTGCTAAGCATGAGCTTGGGCAGATGACAGGTTGCAGGAACATAGATGTTGTAGAATAGGAAGAGGGTCACCCCCATTAGATGGTAGCAAAACATTGGGTCAAATTGTATCTGCTATACCTTGAAAGGCAGACCACGTGTTAGTGAAAGTGGTAGAAAAAGGCTAGAATATTAGTGGTTTGGCTGCATTTTGCTGCTTTTAGCAAAGTTCTACAGGTGAGAGTTGAATTCAGCTGAGAGCTAGTCAGTTTGCAAGCAGATGTGGAAGGAAATGTCGCTTTGCTAAGGGAGGCACTCTGTGCTGCAGCCTGCACTCTAATTTGACTGAGAGTCTATATTTGGGGGTGTTTGAAGTGTTAATTAAGCTAACTATGTCTGTACCCCAATTTGGAAGCAGCTCCAAGAGGTGGCTGCAAAATGGCAGCCTTGCTAATGTGTAGCCCTGTGACCCCAAACCCTCTTCAAGCAACTTGCTTTAAGAGTTCTTTGCCAAAATGGGAATCAGCTTATCTGGCTGCAAAAATCAGATCTTATCAAACCTTTTGTTTCCGTTGCTGCTATGTTTTGTGTGTGTGTGTGTGTGCGTGTGTGTGCATGTGTGTGTGTATGTGAGAGAGAGAGAGAGAGACTGAGAGAGAGAGAGAGAGAGAGAGAGAGAGAGAGAGAGAGAGAGAGAAAGAGGTGTGGCCAAACACTGGTCAGTAAGTAAAAAGCCTGAGACTTTAGGCTTAAAAACTTTGTCTAGATGACATCTTTGTCTGTGTTTTTTTACACAGGGAAACAGATAATCTAGAAGCCTACTAAAATTTTGAGGGAATCATATTGGAAACAAAAAAGCCTGTGAGCAGCAATCTCTAGAGTAATGCCTGTGTTCCAGAGGCTGCATGAGCAGGAAGAGGGTGTGAAAAGGGATTGTGTGTACCCTCCAAGGCCAATTTCAGATGTGGTCAAGAGCATGATGGGTAAGGGAGAAACTTCCAGAGGGAAAAGCCAGGGCCAATGGACAAGGGAGTTATTCTCAGGAAGGAGAGTGAGAAGCTGCCAGGGCGTCTAACCAGGGAAGTGACTTCACTATCAAGGACAGGAGACTTTGCTATTCCTGTCCAGTGGGATATGACAATATTTATGGGCCAGTGACTTTTGGGCATTTCCCCTCCTCCCCATTTTCAAATGGGAGTCTTTGGAAATTGTTGTTATCTTGTTTCTTCTCTACCATTTTAATCTTAGGTATGTGGTGGGAAGGTAACTTACTATTAGCATATAGATCATCTGACCACTAAGAGCTACATCCGGGCCTGATGGAGAGTACTGAGCACCAGTCATACACTCTGGATTTAAGCTGACTGCAGACTGGTTGGGTCATTGCCTTCTTTTGTGGAAAGGATATGGGTGCACATGGATATTTTTAGGGTTAAAGAGGTGGATTGTGAGGCTAGGCACAGTGGCTCATAATCTGAGCACTTTGGGAAGCCAAGGAGAGAGGATTGCTTGAGCCCAGGAGTTTGAGACCAGCTTGGGCAACATAGCAGATCCCCTCTCCACAAAAAATTAAAAAATTAGCTGAGCATGATGATGTGCACCTGTAGTTCCAGCTACCTGGGAGCATGAGTTAGGAGGATTGTTTAAATCTGAGGGGTTGAGGCTGTGAGCGATAATTATGCCACTGCACTTCAGCCTGAGTAACAGCAAGATCCTATCTCAAGGAAAAAAAGAGGTGGATTATGGAAGAAATGCCTAGTTTTCTCACCGTATCTTCCTTCCACAGTGATGCAGCCTTTGACTTTTTGCTGGGCATATGGCTTTTCAGAATAAAGATTACATTTCCCAGGCTCCCTTATAACTAGGGTTAGTTATGTCACTCAGTTCTGGCCAATGGGCTATAAAGACTGTGCGTGTGTGTGTGTGTGTGCGTGTGCGTGTGTGTGTGTGTGTGTGTGTGTGTGTGAAATTAAAAGGGCTTAGATCTTTCTCCTTTACTTTTAACTTTCTTACTGGTGGGAATGTGGATAGATTCACTGTAGCAGCCCTGAACCATTACTTTAGATATTTACATGAGAGAGGAATATAGTTCTTTCTTTTAGAAGTCATTTATTTTGTGTTTTCTTTCACTGGCAGTTAAATCCAACCCAGTAAGGGGGTATTAAGACAGAAAGCACACTAATGGGAGAATGAAAATGTCTATTTCCTAGGTTGCTCCATTTCAATATTTTATACCATTAAGTACAATGACCACAAAACTGTTTCTCAGACTATTTTTTTCCTGTTTTTTAGAAGTTTTATTTTGTTTTTAATTGACACAATAATTGTACATATTTATGGGGTTCAGTGTGATGTTTTGATACATGTATACATTGTATGATGATCAAATCAGGATAATTACCATATCCATCACCTCAAACACATCATTTCTTTGTGGTGAGAACATTCAAAATTATGAGGCTTTTTCCTTGGAATTCTTGCATCGATGGTTTAACATCTTGCTTTGGAAAGTGAGGATAGCTGATACCTATTTTCTAGATGTTCCAGAGGAAACTGAGCCAGAAAGAGTTCTATTTTAACATTCTATTATAATCATGTATATAAACTTGTAGTTCCAGAAAATGCACACTATAGTTAGATGACAAAGTATGTGTGTTATAGACAATAAATGCTCAAGGAATATAGAGAATGGAGAAATTATTGTAGGCTGGATTAGTTGGAGAAGTTTCTGAGGTGTGACAGACTTGAAATGGAGGGAATGAAGATCTTTGCTAAAAGACAAGAAGGTGTGCCAGGTAGGGTTGTGAGTGTGTGTATGTAGGGGTGAGGCAGTTTAGACTGTATAGGTAAAAGCACTACAGTAAGAATGTGCGTAGTTCACATGGGGCCCTTTGTTTGGAGCTTTATATTTCTTGGTGAAACTTTATCTCTATTCACTTCCTTGATTTTTCTTCTCCTTTGTCTTCCAGGGTTGTTATATGACTGCATGATGATATCTTGATCACATATGCCTTTATTGATGGAAAATAACACCCCTCAAAGTACTCTCCATATATTTATGGGTGTTTTTCAGGAGTGGAAGATACCATTGTCCGCTTTTCCCAAAGTCATCCCCTCTATCCAACCCCAATACCAGTACATGTCCCCAGTCCAGGTATTTCCCTGCTTTTTTTTGGGTATCAGGCAGCTGCATTGTTTGGAGAGCTTAGACCCCACTCCCGTAAAGATATGGCATCTTATTCCTGTAAGCCAAGCAAGGGAATTTTGTTTCCCAGTTCATTGGTTGGTATAGGAACTTGGCATGTAGCGCAATTCTGGCTCATGTGTTGCAAGGAGAACTGGAGAAAGAGGGTGCTTCTGGGAAAGTTATCTTTGCTATTAAAGAGGGATACAAGGAGGGAGTATTCTGTCTTAAGTTTGTGTGAGCTTGTGATGCCTAAAACATCCACGGTCATCTGGCCTGAGATGGGATAGCCTGAGACAAAAGCCAACATGCCTGGGAGAGCAGAGCAGAAAGATGGAAAGTCCTTGATGGTGTCATTGAATTGGGAACCACCTAACCCTTACATTTCTTAACTTCCAGACTCTTTGTTACATGAGAAAATAACCCCCTTTTATTGCTTAAGCCATTTTAGTTTGGTTCATGTTTATTTGGTGGATATGCCAGAGTGCTGCTCCCTATTCAGAAATGGCCTCAGTTCTTTTCTCCACAAGGGTGCTATTTGGCAGCTTCTGTTCCTCATACCACCTGGACAGAGACCACGAGGGCTCCTCCTGCTGGGGAGCACTTTGCAACCACTACATTGACCTCAGGGGAAACAGACCAGCTGTTAACATTGACACTTCATCATAAGCATGGGATCAGTGTTTCCAGGAATTATCCCTTGCAATTCTGACAATGCAGCAGAGACTGGGATGTAACTATTTTTTGTTTGTTTTTGTTTTTTTGAGACGGAGTCTCGCTCTGTCACCCAGGCTGAAGTGCAGTGGCGTGATCTCTGCTCACTGCAATCTCCACCTCCCAGGTTCAAGTGATACTCCTGCCTCAGCCTCCTGAGTA
>PVKV010023917.1:0-32420 GCA_004027835.1 Alouatta palliata
CTCAAAAAAAAAAAAAAAGAAGGCCGGGCGCGGTGGCTCACGCCTGTAATCCCAGCACTTTGGGAGGCCGAGGCAGGTGGATCACGAGGTCAAGAGATCGAGACCATCCTGGTCAACGTGGTGAAACCCCGTCTCTACTAAAAATACAAAAGTTAGCTGGGCATGGTGGCACGTGCCTGTAGTCCCAGCTACTCGGGAGGCTGAGGCCGGAGAATTGCTTGAACCCAGGAGGCGGAGGTTGCGGTGAGCCGAGATCGCGCCATTGCACTCCAGCCTGGGTAACAAGAGCGAAACTCCGTCTCAAAAAAAAAAAAAAAAAGAAATACAGTGAAACAGCTATTTACATAGTATTTACATTGTATTGGGTACTATATGTTACCTAGAGATGATAAGATGATTTCAAGTGTATGAGAGGGCCGGGTGTGGTGGCTCTCATCTGTAATCCTGCACTTTGGGAGCCTGAGGCAGGAGGATTGCTTCAGCTCAGGAGTTCAAGACTAGCCTTGGCAACATGGCAAGATCCCATCTCTATAAAGCTAAATAAATAAATAAAAAATTTTAAGTATACAGGAGGGGCCAGGTGTGGTGGCTCATGCCTGTAATCCCAGCACTTTGGGAGGCCGAGGCAGGTGGATCACGAGGTCAGGAGTTCAAAACCAGCCTGGCCAACATAGTGAAACCCTGTGTCTACTAAAAATACAAAAAATCAGCTGGGCATAGTGGGCTGTGCCTGTAATCCCAGCTACTCGGGAGGCTGAGGTGGGAGAATCGCTTGAACCTGGGAGATGGAAGTTGCAGTGAGCCGACACCGTGGCACTGCACTCCAGCCTGGGCGACAGAGCGAGATTCTAACTCAAAAATAAAAAAGTATACGGGAGGATGTGTGTAGGTTATATGCTGTGCCATTTTATATCAGAGACTTGAGCATCTATGGATTTTGGTACCCCTGGGGGTCCTGGAACCAATCCCCGTGGATACCAAGGGAAGACTCCACTCAACTCTGCCACTGCAGACAATATGTAAGCAAATGGGTGTGGCTGGGTTCCATAAAACTGTGTTTACAAACAGCCAATGTCTACTTAGATGAGCTGCACTTTGACCTCTTTAGCTGTTATCCTGTCTTGCATTTCAGATTGTTCCATCTAGTACTGGGTTTCTTCTGCTTGAGGCACACACTTTTTGGAGAGAAAATGCTGGTAGCAAATTCTCTGCTTTTATTTGCACTTCACCATCATACTTGAAAGATATATATATATATAGTTTTTTTTTTTTCTTTTTTGAGTCTCACTCTGTCACCCAGGCTGGAGTGCAGTAGTGTGATCTCGGCTCACTGCAACCTCCGCCTCCCAGGTTCAAGCAATTCCCCTGCCTCAGCCTCCCAAGTAGCTGGGATTACAGGCGCCCACCACCAGGCCCGGCTAATTTTTTTGTATTTTTAGTAAAGCCGGGGTTTCACCATGTTGGTCAGATTGGTCTCAAACTCCTGACCTCAGGCAATCTGTGTGCCTCGGCTTCCCAAAGTGCTGGGATTACAGGCATGAGCCACTGTGCCTGGCCAGAAAAATATTTTTATTAGGAACAGAGAAAGTGGCCAGATTATCTCCAAAAAGTGAGAGGTGGATTGATAGCCAACTTCCCAACAGCGGCAGTGGGAGTCAATCCACCTCTCACTTTTTGGAGATAATCTGGCCACTTTCTCTGTTCTTGGTTTTCTATCGTTCTATTATATTTCTAGGCATTGGTTTCTTTTTATTTATTCTGCTTGGGATTAGTTATCCCCTGGAATCAGTGAGTTGGTGTCTTTTGTTAAGTCTGGACAATTCCCAACCAGTATATCTTTTTTTTTTTTTTTTTTTTAAACGGAGTCTTGCTCTGTTGCCTAGAGTGCAGCGGCGTGATCTCAGCTCACTACAACCTCTGCCTCCCAGGTTCAAGTGATTCTCCTATTTCAGCCTCCTGAATAGCTGGGATTACAGGTGCATACCACCACACCCGGCAAATTTTTGTATTTTTAGTAGAGACGGGGTTTCATCATGTTGGCCAGGCTGGTCTTGAACTCCTGACCTCAGGTGATCCTCCCACCTCGGCCTCCCAAAGTGCTGGGATTAGAGGTGTAAGCCACCACGCGCAGCCAGCCACCATTATATTTTCAAGTTTTGCTTCTGTCTCACCTTCTCATTCTCCTCGCGGCTTCTTCCTCTGTCTTCAGTGTCTTCCGTGAACTTGTCTCTCTGGGTTGTATTCTGAATACGTTCCTTTGAGCCAGTTTTTGGTTCCCGCATTCTCTCTTTGAGGTTTCGTGATTTGCCACTAAACCAGTCCATCTACTTTTAAACTTACAAGCTCATATTTTACATTTTTTTTTGAGACAGGTTCTCATTGTATCACTCAGGCTGGAGTGTAGTGGCTCGATCTTGGCTCACTGCAACCTCTGCCTCCTGAGCTCAAGCTATCCTCCCATCTCAGCCTCCTGAGGAGATGGGACTATGGGTGCTTGCCACCACACCTGGGTAATTTTTCTATTTTTTGTAGAGATGGGGTCTTGCCTTGATGCCCAGACTGGCCTCAAACTCTTGGGCTCAAGCAATCCGTCTACTTGATCCCTCCCAAAGTGCTGAGATTACAGGCATGAGCCAGCGCATCCAGCCTGGATGCTGGTACTTTTAATTTTCAGATATTCTGTTGAGTTTGTTTTACCAGACGGAATAAGTTGGCGACATCACTTTGTCCAGTTTCCTGTTCTTTGTAGCTGTCCCATCATGACTTATTATTGCGTCAGATCTGGTAAGTACGACTGTTTTATGATGAAGACTGCACGGATCTGTCGCTATTGCTCATTGTTTCTGTTGCAATGTTGCTTCCTGGCGCACCCGGGTTATCTCTGATGATGTGCTCACCCTGATGCCTTAAAAAGTACTTGGAGGAGGAAGGACTCTATCCTGAGAGGGTTTGTACTGGGTTCTGCCAGGCTGGCAGAACCATCTGCATTGGGGAACTGCCCATCCAGGACCCCCTTTCACCAAGTGAAAGGCTTAAGGTTCCATGGTCAACCCTGGGGAATTTGAATCCTGGCTCACTGGCAATTCTGGGTTTACTTTCAGTACAATGGGGCAGCAAGTTGGGGGCCTCAACATTTGATTTCTGTTACGAGGGAGCAATGGGGTGTTAAAAAAAAGAAAAAAAAAAAAGATTTGATTTCTGTCGCTTTTTGTTGTTTGTTTTTTTGAGGAGTTTCGCTCTTGTTGCCCAGGCTGGAGTGCAATGGCACGATTTCAGCTCACTGCAACCTGCATCTCCCGGGTTCAAGCGATTCTCCTGCCTCAGCCTCCCAAGTAGCTGGGATTACAGGCATGTGCCACCACGCTCATTTAATTTTTGTTATTTTTAGTAGAGACAGAGTTTCTCCATGTTGGTCAGGCTAGTCTCAAATTCCTGACCTCAGGTGATCCGCCCACTTCAGCCTCCCAAAGTGCTGGGATTACCAGCGTGAGCCACCACACCCGGTCTGCTCCCTTCGCTTTATAAAGCTGTCAAGGAAAAGTTCGGGTGGGCAAAGGTCTAAGGGAAAAGGCAACTTGGGGGTTAATTTATATCATGGGGTCTTAGTTTTTGCTGAAAAATTGGCCTTGCAATTATACATATTTGAGACAGGATCTTGCGGTGTGGCCCAGGCTGGAGTGCAATGGTGCCTCCCGGGCTCAAGTGATTTTCCCACCTCAGTTTCCTGAATAGCTGGGACTACAGGCGTGTGCCAACATGCCCAGGTGATTTTTGTATTATTGTAGAGACAGGGTTTTGCCATGTTGCCCTGCTGGTCTCCACCTCCTGGGCTCTAGTAACCTGCAACTTTGGCCTCTCAAAGTGCTGGGATGACAAGCATGAGCCACTGTGCGTAGCTGTAGATTCTCACTGTCCTTACAGAAAGCCCGAGTTCAGTCCGCTTCTTGTTTCCCCAAAGCTTCCTTGAAGTGTTCTAGCAGGGACAAGCAGTGAAGCTCTCGGAGGTAAGAGACTTTCTTAGGGACCCCAGCTTTGGCCCTGTGTGTCTGGATGTGCCCTGGGCTAGTCTGGTCGTGCCTCAGAGCTGAGTTTCTCAGCTTCTCCTGCAGTACAGGAAGGACAATCCCTTCCGGGTGCTTCTCATGGGGAAAGGGCAGTGGTGAGCCTAGAAAATAAGAAAGATCGGCCAGGCACGGTGGCTCACGCCTGTAATCTCAGCACTTTGGGAGGCCGAGGCGGGTGGATCACCTGAGGTTAGGAGTTCAAGACCAGCCTGGCCAACCTGGTGAAATCCTGTGTTTTAAAAAAATAAATAAATAAAATAAGAAAGATCGAAGAAGTCCTGCCCCATCTGTGCCTCTCCTTCTTCCTATTTTCTGCTCCTCAGTGCAGACAATGCAACAGCCACCACTGCCTGGGTCAGCCTGAAGACCCCTTCAGGTGGGAGGTGAAGCTCTGAGTGCACTGTGAGTGTCAGGAGTCTGGCAGGAGGGCCCTTCCCAGCTCCTGCCTACTCCCGGAAGGGGTGAACCCTTGAGAGATGAGACACTGATCCAGGACCTCTGAAGACCCACCAGAGTGCACCTAAGAGTAAATTGTGGCCGGGCATGGTGGCTCCTGCCTGTAATGCCAGCACTTTGGGAAGCTGAGGCAGGTGGATCAGGAGGTCAAGAGATCGAGAGCAGCCTGGCCAACATGGTGAAACCCTGTCTCTACTAAAAATACAAATATTAGCTGGGCATGGTGGCAGGTGCCTGTAATCCCAGCTACCTGGGAGGCTGAGGCAGGAGGATCGCTTGAACCCGGGAGGCGGAGGTTGTAGTGAGCTGAGATTGCACCACTGCACTCCAGCCTGGGAAACAGAATTAAGACTCTGTCGCAAAAAAAAAAAAGCAAAAGCAAATTGATTCTTTGGCATTGCAGGCAGAGAGACAAGGGTGGAAAACAGGGCTACAGTCTTGAACTGGTTGCCAGGGGTCAGGGAGGCCATGTGAGTCACCCTGTGGAATGGCCCAGGCTGGATCTGGGCACACGGGCTTCTTGTTCAGGGTACAGCTTGTGTTGTATATTTTCTCGGACTTATGTCCCCGAGGTGACAGTGGAACGCCCTGGCCTGATCTCTGTCACCTTGTGGACCCAGCACTGCATTGTCAGATGCCAGCTCGAGTGCCTGTTTACTGTCCTCACCTGGGACCTCCTGCCTCCACCCAAGGAGGCGCTCAGAGCTGAAGGGGACCTCTGGCTTCTACCCTAGTAGAAACAACTAGATCTCAGCTGGCCACACTTGGACTCAAAGGCTTAAAGCCACCATGCAGGCAGCCAGAGCTGAGGTGACAGGTTAAAAAAAAAAAAAAAAGACAAAAATATTACTGGATGGCAAGTCTTGAGTGTTAGGGAAAAAAAAAAAGAGCTGAGGTGACAGTTGAATGTCCTTACCTGGATCCAAATGCCCCTCCCATAAGATAAGCATTCAGAACTGAGGGAACAGTCGACTCTCCGCACCTGGCCTTTCATGACGCTGCTTTTTTTTTTTTTTTTTTTTGTGAGATGGAGTCTTGCTCTGTCTCCCAGGCTGGAGTGCAATGGCGCCATCTCGGCTCTCACTGCAACCTCCGCCTCCTAGGTTCAAGAAATTCTGCCTCAGCCTCTGGACATGTGCCACCACGCCCAGCTAATTTTCGTATTTTTAGTAGGGACGGGGTTTCACCCTGTTGTACAGGATGGTCTCGATCTCTTGAGCTCGTGATCCGCCTGCCTTAGCCTCCCAAAGTGCTGGGATTACAGGTGTGAGCCACCACGCCTGGCTAGTTTTGTTGTTTGAGACAGGGTTTGTTGGTCAGGGTGGAGTGTAAGCCCCACCTTCTGGTTGTGGGCAGGCTGGGATAAGTGCAGACGTGTTCAGGCTCTGCCCTGCCAGGTTCCTGCCAACTCCGGTTCATTGAAGCCTTGTGGGGGCTGCCCTGCAGCTAGCCAGCGCTGTGGGGTTGGAGAGGAGCTGTGTGTGTGTGACATTCATGAGACCCAGAGAAGTGACTGTGTGGAGCTGGCAGAGACCCTGGCATTGACTTACGCTCACTCGCTTGGTGGTGTTGTTTGAGACAGTTTTGCTCTTGTTGCCCAGGCTGGACTGCAATGCCGCCATCTCGGCTCACTGCACTCTCCGGCTCCCAGGTTCAAGCGATTCTCCTGCCTCAGCCTCCCGAGTAGCTGGGAGCACAGGCGCCTGCCACCATGCCCAGCTAACTTTTTAATTCTGTTTTGTAGAGATGGGATTTTGTCATGTTGACCAGGCTGGTCTCAAACTCCTGGTATCAAGTGATCTGCCCACCTTGGCCTCCCAACGTGCTGCGCCCTGTCCTGGAGTCTACCACTACCAGTGCAAGAGCCTTGCCACACCGTCAGCCCCCAGCCCAGCCCGGCTCTCAGCCTTGCCATGGCCCCTTCTGGAGGCCACAGGCACCAGGACAGAGGATCAAAACCACTGCCCCTGTGGCTAAAGCGTGGCCTCCAATCCTGTGAGCACAGAGCGCATAAGAGCCTGTGATCTGTCCCTGGCCCCCATTCAGCTCCTTCCTTCCCCATCTAAGGTCCAGGTGAACTTGGTAACTTCCTTCCTCCCCAAAGTCGGAGGAGCCACGCCCCGTGCAGAGGACAGGAAGAGCAGCATGGGACACTCCTCCCCGGCCTTTCCTGGTCAGTTTGCTCCCTGCTGCCGTCAAGTGCAGGAACCAGTGTCTGGTCTCGCCACCTCCCTGGCAGGGCAAATGCTACATGGAAACCCCCAGGGGCTGCTGTCTGTGTGGGGGCAGGGTAGGGGCTCAACAGAGGCCCCCAAATGCATCTCCTGATGTGACCTTATTTGGAAATAGGGGGTCTGCAGATATCATTACTTGAGTTAGGAGGATCTTGCTGGATTGGTGTCCTTATGAGGACATAGAGGAGGAGAAGCCACACCATGGGTAGACCATAGAGTAGAGTGAGGTGACCACCAGCCCAGGATGCCTGGACCCCCAAGGAGCTGGAGGGCAGGAAGGACCCTCCCTTGGGGCCTCTGGCCTCCAGAACTGGGAGAAAGAATCAGCCTCTGCTGAGCTGCCCAGTGTGTGGCACTGGGTCACTCCTGCCCTTCTGCCTGGGAGGGGTGGCTGGGCCATGGCTGTGCATCGTGTCCTTGCACCTCAAGCTGGTCTCACAATGACAACATGTATGCAGTAGAGGGAGACTCAGGAGGTGGCTGACACCAGGCACGGTCACGGCTGGACATGGGGTCAGAACCAGAGTTGAGCCTAAGGTGGGAAGGCCACGGAGGAAGCACCTCAGTGACTTCGGGAGTGGGAAGCAAATGACAAGGGGACAGGAGGGGCTGTTTGCGGATTTAATGGCGGGGGGTTGAGGTCAGGAGGGTCCCAGCTGTTGCTTCTGCTTTTCTTGTAGCAGGGAGGCTGCCTACAGGTGGTACGGGGTGGCCACGGAGTGCAGAGTTGGTGGGACGGGGGACATCCAGGGGGCCTGAGATGTTGCTGGTGATGAGGAATGTCAAGCGGCACTGAGGCCGGTGGGCAAGGCCACAGGCAGGTCCTCTTGCATGGGCGCTTGCCAGACCTCACTCAGGAGGGAGCCCCAGTGGCCGAGAAGCCCCCCTCCTCCTTCCTTCCTTCCGTTGGGCTGGAGTGAGGGGAGGAGGCCGGCTCGGGCATGGTCTGGGGGCCCACGATGGTCACCGCACGAGTCTTGAGTGCTTGGCTGCTGAGGAATGTAGCTGGGCTCGGGTACGGCGGCAGCGAAGGGCAGGCCACGGTGGCCCAAGCCTGGGGCCAGGAATGTGCAGCTGAGGCCAGTGGTCCCAGAGGGCTCCCAACGTGGGGTCGGGCGGCGGGAAGGAGGGTGGCCGTGGCAGGGGTGGAGGGGGCGCCCAGGGCTCAGAGCTTGTGGGGGTTCACCCACTTGTAGGTGCCCTCATACTGGAAACCCACTTTCTTCATCAGCTCGTCTGCCTCTGTGGGGCCTCGGCTGCAGAGTGACAGGTGCAGGCGAGGTGTGAGGGAGCTTCGCCCTCGCCCTGCACCCCTGCCTGTGGCTCGGCCCCCAGCCCCCACCCTTTTCTCACCTGCCATAAAGATAGGGGATGGGCTGGGGTTTCTCCAGCTCGATCTGGTGCAGCAGTGGGGTGAAGATCCGCCAGGCCTCCCGGAGCTCATCACTGAGGGGACATGGTGTGGCTTGGGAGGCTGGCAGCACACAGGGAGGGAGGGAAAAGGCCACCTGTCGCCACAGGCATGTGGGGCGGAGAGCCGGGCCTCACCTGCGCACGAAGTGCATCTGGCTCCCGCAGAAGACGTCCAGGATGAGGCGCTCATAGGCGTCAGGGAGCTTCACGTTCTGTGAGGAAGAGGGTATCCTGCTGATGCCACCACTGGCCACCGTGCAGAGTCCTCAGGCCCAGGCCCCCGCCCCTGCACGGCCCGTCCTCTGGGGCACCTTGTATCTCTTGCCGTAGGTCAGGTCCAGCTCCGACTCCTCGGGATTGAAGAACATGCCCGGCTTCTTGGTCATCATCTTGGTGTACACGGCCTCATTGGGCTGCACGCGGACCACCAGCTCGTTGCGCTTGCACTGCTGGTGGAAGATGTCACCCGCCACGTCATGGAACTGCAGTCTCACCTCGGCCTTGCGCTCGTTCAGGGCCTTGCCGCAGCGCAGGATAAAGGGCACTCCTGTGTGGGGGAAAGGGCGGCCTCAGCAGCAGCTCTCTCGGGGTGCGGACCAGGGTGTGAGTGTGAGGGGAGCTCCAGTGCCAGCGCCATGCGAACGTGAAAGTTAGCATGAAGGAGCGTGTGCAGCAGAAGACTGCAGCAGGGTGCCATGTCCTGCAAGGCTGGGCCTCCCCTGGCCAGCAGCGAGCGAGTCCATCCCCAGCGAGAAGGGCCTCCCAAGGGCATGCCCGGTTCCACCTTGCTGGCTGGGCCTTGAAGGTGCCACCTACCATCCCACCTCTCGTTTTCCACATAGAGCACGATGGCTGCAAAGGTGGCAGTGGTGGACCCACGGGGCACCGTGGGGTCGTCTAGGTATCCTTTGGTGGCCTCGCCCTCTCCATCAGGGTTCCCCACGTACTGGCCCAGGACAACGTTGCTGGCCTGCACCTCTGAGATACATTTCAACACCTTGACCTGGGAGAAAGCCGGGGAGAGAGCAAGCCGCATGGGTGCGGAGCGGCGGTGCAGGGGAGACTCGGCCACTGACGGGCAGCCATCAGCGAAAGAGGAGACCCCTGCTCGGCTCCGCTCACTGTGCTGGAGGCCCAGCTCCAGGCCCCTCCCTGAGGGTCCTCCAGGACAACCCTGGTCCATCTCAAGTCTATTCTGATGGAAAAGCTGAGGCCCAGAGAGGCAATGGCCTGACCTGGTCCCATAGTGACTCTCAGACCTGGGACATGACAAGCTGGGGTTGGTGATTCCCAGTCCAGGTCACCCCCCAGGAGGCCACGTTGTGCTCAGAACTGGTGGCTTCTCCAGGGATGAGCACACCTGCTCTGCATGTGTGCTCCTACTCAGTGCATCACAGATGGGCCCACGACGGAGCATGGTCCCAGGGACCAGGGTGCCCCACCCCCCACCTTCTCATCACGGACGTCATCAGAGTTGGTGGAGGCGGGCTTCTCCATGGCCACCAGACACAGCATCTGCAGGAGGTGATTCTGCATCACATCCCTGGGGAAAGACGAGGCCAGAGCTCTGGTTGGACACAGCTTCCAGGTTCACCTCAGCTCCCCACCCTGTTGACCTGGTTGCAGGGCCTGGGGGCCCCAAACAAGGCTTCCTAGTGACAAGCTGCAAGACTCATTTCCTGGTCCCCCTTGTCTTCCAGGTCCCCTTAAATCAAGGCAGGACATGGTGACACTGTCACTGAATCATGAAACCCTGGGGTGCTTGGCTGTGCAGGGGTCCCGCCCTTTCCAGCACTCTCTGACAGCTCACTCAGGTTTGGAACTGCAGGGTGAGGAGGTGCTCCCCCGACGGGGAAGCGAAGGGCTCTCACCGGATGATCCCAAATTCATCGAAATAGCCCCCGCGACCCTCAGTGCCGAACGGCTCCTTGAAGGTGAGGATCACGCAGGCGATGTTGTCCCGGTTCCAGATGGGGCCGAAGATCCTGTTGGCAAATCTGCGGGGAGGGGCAAGGTGGTGGAACTACCCTCAGGCCTCTGTGGCTCAGGGGCCACGTGGAAGAGATCACCCTTGCCCGAGTTCTGGAAAAATTCGTCCTCGGGGAGGCAGCGGCCAAGCGAGGCTCCTGAGCACCACCCCCGCCCTGGTCCCCCGGCTAGGGCTCGGCCGCACCTCAGCACCATGAGGTTCTGCACCATCTCCTTGCCCAGGTAGTGGTCGATGCGATAGATCTGGTCCTCGCGGAACAGGGAGGAGATGTGGTTGGACAGACGGTCGGAGCTCTGGAGGTCCCTCCCAAAGGGCTTCTCCACGATGATGCGGTTCCAGCCTCTGCTGGGAGCCCCGAGCTGCGTCACCCTAACGCCCTCCCTGGAGACAGCGGCCAGAACCTCCTCATCCCCATGGCCACCTCCCCTGCCCTGCGTTCCCAGACGACCCCCTGGCTCAACACCTCCAGGAATCCTTCCCACCCTGGGTGCCAGGGTAGCACTGCTGGCATGCTCCAGGGAGCCCATTCCCCTACTGCCTCACGCTGGGTCCCCAGTGGATTGGAGTGGTCTGGTGGCCTGCAGGGGAGCAGAGGGAGGAGGTGTCCGGGGCATAGCTTCCTCATTGGTTTGAAAATGGGAAAAGGACCCCTGCAGAATGTTCCCATGGCATTCTGCATTCAAAACCATCCAGAGGACTAGAGCCTCTGCCTGGGTTGGGAAACCACCCAGCTTGGGCCATGCTGCACTCGTAGAGCGAGGCTACCACCTAGCGGCCTGGCCAGGCCTCCGGAAAAGCGGAGTAGGCAGGCAGCGAGTGTTTCGTGGAGCAATGCTGCCACCTTGTGTTCTTGGTGGGGATGGCCCCAGTGCCACAGATGCAGCAGGGGATGGATGCGCTGCCCGAATCTTGGGCAGCGGGGTGCTCTTTAGAGCGGTGGGGAGCACTGCCTGGCCCAGCCCAGGAGGAGGCAAGGGAGGGCAAGGGCAAGCCTTACGTCTGGCTCATGCAGAATTCATGGATGTTCTTGGTGACAGCCTCGTAGACAGTTGGGGGCAAGGCCAGGTAGAAGAGGCGGTTGGCCTGTGACCCCTGGTGGAGGGCATTCATGTGGCTACTGAGGCGCTGGTAGGAGGCCGCATCATCATACTGGCCGGCCACATAGGAGTTGCGGGCGAAGAAGTCCTCCAGCTTGAGCTTCTCCTCTGGGGTGGCCTGGGAGACAGACGGACAGACAGATGTCAGCTCCTCTCTTAGAGTCCATGTCTGTTCTGCCCCAGGGGTCTTCCCTGGAGGCCCAGGGACGGCACCCTCAGAAGTTAGTGTCCCAGTCCCACACTGCGTTCAGCCCCATCTCAGCAGCTTTGCACATCCAGAGCGAGGGAGGCCAAGGCAGGCAGCTGGGGACCTTGTGCCTTAAGACGGAGGCCAGACTTCAGGACATTTTGACCTGGGAGTACACTGGAGAAAGCTCTCTCCCCAAAATCATGAGAAAATACAGCAGAGCACAGCACGATGGGACCCATGAGTCCTGGTAACAGAGGGCTGGTAATGGGGGTCTCAAGGGAATGTGAGAGCAGGTGAGTCAGGAGGGGAGAGAGCATCCCAGGATGGGATGGAGGGAGGTCCCCTGGTGGCCACCCGAGGCTGGTGTAGAGGGGAGGCCCTGACGCTACCCACCTTGAAGAAGGGCTCACTCTGCCTGCGGATGTCAGCCACTGTGAGGCGGGAGCGGGCATAGCCCACGATGAAGGTGTTTTCGGGCAGGAGGCCATCTCGGAACAGCCACCTGAGGGCAGAACACAGCCGTAACCAGGGCGGGCAGGGCAGGGCCAGGCCAGTCCCTGGCAGGAGGTCACAGGGGCAGTGGGGGGACATGCTTACCAGATGGTGGGGTAGATCTTCTTCTTGGCCAGGTCACCCTGTGGCAGAGGGAACAGGTGTGTGGTTAGACGTGGCTGGGGACATGACCTACGTCATCCTCCACGCTTGGTCATCTGTGCACTACCCTGATATACACACAGAGGAGCCCCAAGGTTCAAGCCTGTGCCCGCCTTCCAGCCTGACCTGGAACACAGAAACGCGTCTCCTGCGTTCCAGAAGAAAACCTGAAAATTCAATTCAGTAGAACTGAGGGAGGGGCCGGGTGCAGTGGCTCACGCCTGTAATCCCAGCACTTTGGGAGGCCGAGGCGGGCGGATCACGAGGTCAAGAGATCGAGACCATCCTGGTGAACATGGTGAAACCCCGTCTCTACTAAAAATACAAAAAAACTTAGCTGGGCGTGGTGGTGCGCGCCTGTAGCCCCAGCTACTCGGGAGGCTGAGGTAGGAGAATTGCTTGAACCCGGGCGGCGGAGGTTGCAGTGAGCCGAGGTCGCGCCACTGCACTCCAGCCTGGCGCCTGGTGACGGAGCGAGACGCTGTCTCAAAAAAAAAAAAAAAAAAAAAGAACTGAGGGATGACGGAAGTACCGAAGTACCATGTAGCCAAATTTGTGAGATGTGACCTCAAATGCTTATGTTAGCAAAAAGACTGGCTCAAAAATAAGGAGCTAAGCATTCTGCTTAAGAGGCGAGAAAAACGGCTGGGCATGGTGGCTCATGCCTGTAATCCCAGCACTCTGGGAGGCCGAGGCAGGCAGATCACCTGAGGTCAGGAGTTCAAGACCAGCCTGGCCAACATGTTGAAACCCCATCTCCACTAAAAATACAAACATTAGCCAGGCGTGGTGGCGGGCGCCTGTAATCCCAGTTACTCAGGAGGCTGATGCAGGAGAATCGCTTGAACCCGGGAGGCGGAGGCTGCAGTGAGCCGGGATTGCACCACTGGACTTCAGCCTGGGTGACAAGAGCGAGACTCTGTCTTTAAAAAAAAAGAAGAAGTGAGAAAAAGGATAGAACTGTAAGCCGAATTACAAGGAAGGAAATAATGACAAGTAAAATTAATAAAACGAAAAGCTAACCCAAAGAAAATATGAATGAAGCTGGAAGCCAGTAGCGTTTGAAAAAGACCGACAGAAACAGACAATCCTCTGGCATGGCTGCTTTTTGAAAAGAGCACAAATAATTGGTACAATCGGACAAAGTCCCAGACAGGACACAGGAGAGGGTTTTATGAACTTTATTCCACGCCTGACAACCTAGATGAGATGGACAAATTTCTAGAAAAATCCAACCTACTCAAACAGAGCAATGGGGCTGGGTGCTGTGGCTCACGCCTGTAATCCCACCACTTTGGGAGGCCAAGGCAGGTGGATCACCTAAGGTCAGGAGTTCAAGACCAGACTGGTCACCATGGAGAAACCCCATCTCTACCAAACTACAAAAATTAGCCAGGTGTGGTGGCGGGCGCCTGTAATCCCAGCTACTCTGGAGGCTGAGGCAGGAGAATCGCTTGAATCTGGGAGGCAGAGATTGCAGTGAGCCGAGATTGCACCACTGCACTCTAGCCTCGGTAACAGAGCAAGACTCCATGCGAAAAAAAAAAAAAAAAAAGCAATGGATCCCACAGAGACAATCTCCTGAACCTCCTGGCACAGAGAGCCAAAATGCAAGGAAAAGAGAACCCCAGCCTGAACCAAACTCTTCCTGCAGAATGAAGAGAGGGGAACACTTCCCAAGCCACCTTATAGGGCCTGCAGAGCCTTGGTACTGAAACCTGATGAGAAAGGCACGTGGGAAAACCCATCAGCCTCATTCCTACACACATGCAGATGCAGAAATCCCACAGGAAACATCAGCAGTCCGGCCACAGTTCACACATCCCAGCGCTTTGGGAGACCAAGGTGGGAGGACTGCTTGGACCCAGGAGGTTTTTATTTTTTTGAGATGCGGTCTCACTGTCACCCAGGCTGGAGTGCAGTGGCATGATCTCAGTTCACCGCAACCTCTGCCTCCTGGGCTTAGGCAATCCTCCCACCTCAACCTGAGTATCTGGGATTACAGGTACATGCCATCACACCCAGCTAATTTTTTGTAGAGACGGGGTTTTCCCATTTTGCCCAGGCTGGTCTTGAACTCTTGGGCTCAAGTGACCTGCCTGCCTCAGACTCCCAAAGTGCTGGGATAACAGGCGAGAGCCACCATGCCCAGCCCCAACCCAGGAGTTTGAAACGAGCCTGGGCAACATAGTGAGATCCCAACTCTACAAAAAGAAAAGTAAAAAGTGAAGCTGGGCATGTGGCACATGCTGGTGGTCCCGGCTGCTCGGGGGGCTCCAAGCCCAGGAATCGAGGTTTTGGTGAGTCACTATTGTACCACTGCACTCCAGCCTGGGTGATGGAGGGAGACTGTGTCTCTTTTAAAAAAAGGAAGTAAACAGCAGCAAACCAAATCCTGCAGTGTTCAAAACAGTAACACATCGGTAGCAAGCTGGGTTTATTCTGTAAATAAAAAGTTGGTTTGATATAACAGAAAAAAATCAATCACTGAAATTCACCATATTAAGAGATTAAAGAAAAAAGAACTAAGAAATCTCTGCCTACTGCTATGTTTTGATATTTTGAATCCAGCAATCTTGCTCAATGCAACAGATGTAGATGAAGTGTTTCAGAAATTACCTATTCATGATAAAACTCTTATCAGAGGAGGAATATAAGGGAACTTCCTTAACCCGATAAAGAGCATCTATTAAACACCATCCTGGCCGGGCGCGGTGGCTCACGCCTGTCATGCCAGCACTTTGGGAGGCCGAGGTGGGCAGATGACTCGAGGTCAGGAGTCCAAAACTAGCATGGCCAACATGGTTAAACCCCATGTCTACTAAAAATACAAAAATTATCTGGGGGTGGTGGTACGTGCCTGTAATCACAGCTACTCAGGAGGCTGAGGCAGGAGAATCACCTGAACCCAGGAGGTGGAGGTTGCGGTGAGCCGAGGTCACACCACTCTAGCCTGGGCAACGAAGCTAGACTGTCTCAAAAACAAAACAACAAAACAAACCCAAACCCAAACCATCATCCTTGCAAATAGCACAAATATCATACTTATGGGAAATGTGGAAATGTTCATAACTCCTTTAAGCAATCAGGAGCAAGAAAAGTGCAGTCAGGCAAGAAAATGAAAATGGCGTAAGTTTGGGCTGTGAGATGGTCCAGGCGCTCCCCGACAGTCTGGAAGCCTCTGATCAAGAGAAACACACACCTGTCATGCGACCCAGCCGTTCTACTCCTAGGTAGCACCCGAGAGAAATGAAAGTGGATGTCCACACAAAGACTGGGACACGAATGGCCACGACAGCCTTAGCTCACAGCGGCCCCAAACTGGAAACAAGTCAGATACTTGAATTAACATGTGAACCTGCAACCTATGCATTCAAACAACGATACTACTCAGCAACACTGGGAAATCTCAGCATCAGAGGTGCAATCCTCTGCAGGCTCCCTCTCACGGAGTTCTGGAATAGGCAAAACCAACCCACTGTGACAGAAATCAGACCAGCGGTTGCCTGGAGCAGGGGGTAGACTGGCTGGAAACGGGCACCCAGGAACTTTCTGGGGAGATGACAATGGCCTCTATTGTGATGAGGGTGCATAGCCAACTGTACAGTAAGATGTGTGTACTGCTATGCGCACCAACGGTGGAGTGCAGGGTGGGGAGTGGCTCCGAAACGACCCTCTGGGGGCTGGCAACTACGAGCAGGCTCCCTGGGTGCAGAGCGTGTTCTGTTTCCTGATCTTGGAGCAGATTCTGCGGCTCTGCTGAGTTTGTGAAAAGTCACTCAGCTAGACCTGCACCATCCGCGTTCTTCATGAGATACATTTCTTTTTTTGAGAGGGAGTCTCGCTCTGTCACCCAGGCTCACTGCAATCTCCACCTCCTGGGTTCAAGCAATTCTCCTGCCTTAGCCTCCTGAGTAGCTGGGACTCCAGGCATCTGCCACCGTGCCTGAGTAATTATTGTATTTTTAGTAGAGACAGGTTTCCCCATGTTAGCCAGGCTGGTCTCAAACTCCTGACCTCAGGTGATCTGCCTGCCTTGGCCTCCCAAAGGGCTGGGATTATAGGTGTGAGCCACTGCACCTGGGCATGACATATATTTCAATAAAACATGGTAAAAACTAATAGACAGTCTGGGCATTGTGGCTTATGCCTGTAATCCCAGCACTTTGGAAGATCGGGGTAGGCGGATCATGAGGTCAAGAGATCGAGGCCATCCTGGCCAACGTGGTGAAACCCCGTCTCTAGTAAAAATACAAAAAATTAGCTGGGCGTGGTGGTGCATGCCTGTAGTCCCAGCTACTCAGGAGCCTGAGGCAGGAGAATCACTTGAACCCGGGAGGCAGAGGTTGTGGTGAGCCAAGACCACGCCATTGCACTCCAGCCTGGGTGACAGAGCGAGACTCCATCTCACACATACAGATGAAAACAAAAGACATGCTCTTCAAAGCGATCAGACACTGCAACCATGGATGGGTCCGTTTCTATGAATCATATAGAATGGAGGCCGTGCCACCAGGACACATGCCCCCACCCAGAGACAGGCAGTTAGTAAACCACCGGGGGCTTCCGGGTGTGAAATCGCTGTGGTGTGCGTGCCTCGTGTGCTTGCGCTCTCCGGGGCCCTGCTCTGCTTCTGCCCCTCCTTGGGTGAGCTCGGTGCCGGGGCTTCAAGTGGGAGCTGCAGGCAGACTGCTCCCGAGTTTCTTCCCAGCCCGGACTTCACGAGTGTCTGCGGGTCATCTCCAGGCTGCACTGGGACCCCAGCATCGCCACGGTGGGCTGTTCCCAAACCAGGGTTGTCTGTGTTGGTATCTAGGGGCTGGTTCTGTCCACTCTGGCCCGTGTCTGCTAGCCACTTGCCATTTATCTCTTGAGCACTCTGGAGTGGGTCTCTCCTGTAACTGCCACGTGAAAGCTTTATGAATGGTCTCCTTGCCCCCCAGATGCTGCAGTGACCATCTTCAAAATAAAGTTGCAGCCCTGCTACCAGCTGGGCTTGGACCGCCCATGAGACCTTCTCACCTATCGCTACCCGACACGAAGCCCAGTGCAGCCCTCCCGGCATCCGACTTGCTGCTCCCTGAAGCCACAAGGATCTCTCGCTTCTGCGTCCTTCTAAGTCCAGCTCAGACGACCCCTCACCCTGGGGTAGAAGCTCCTCCACTCCGTTCCTCACAGCACCCTGCCATCAGTGGAACTGGGGAGGGGAACACTGGCCACGTCACATCAACTCAGGGTTGGCCCCGCACACAGAAAGGGCCAGCTCGCTGCGAACTAACTTGCCCCTGAATGAAACGGTAATAACCACAGCCTGCAAATACCTCTAAGCCTCACTCAAAGCAGGTCATGTTTGCTCATGACCAAATTCCAGTATATCGGGAGGCATCGGGACAGACTCCAGAAAGGTACTGGTGGCAGGGGACTGGTCTGCTGAGTCACAGCGGCCCCACGCTCCAGGCTGTTTGTTCCTGCTGCTCCCTTTGGGATTAACTGGAGATTGAACCTGTTCGCCTTGTTTCAGCTCAGCCCCTGCAACTGACCGTCTGCTGGGCTCCGAGTCACCTGAGAGAGGTGAGGCGAGGTAAGACGGAGGACAGCGTGGGTGGGGGAAGGCCAGGCAGCTCCCTCCCATGGTGATAGGGAGCTAAGCTGAGCTGAGCCGAGCAGAGCCAGAGTGAGCTGCTCTCCTCAGGGCTCAGGGCTAGCCCTGCCCTCCCAGCTGGCTGCAGCGCTCTAGCGGGGCTTTCTGGGGGAACAAGCACAGGAAGACATGGGAAAACCTGACAGCTTACTCGAGTCTACTCCTGCCACGTGGGCGGGGGCAATTCAAGGGGTCCTTGGTGAGAAGCAGTTGGGAGCTTCTCATTTTCCCCACGCCCTCCTCTTTCCTGAGGACCACAGCAGTGGAGGGACCTTCTCAAGGACACAGGGTGACTTAGTAGAAGCAGGACACGATTAAGATCTCCAGCCACCAATGCCTGGCTAGGCCAGGGCAAAGGGACCTAGGCCGTGACCTGTTTTATAAACCCAAATCGCTACAGCTCTTGTCTTGGCACGAGGGTTTCATGGTAGAGGGCGATGCCTGCTGGAGGGCCAGCAGGGGTGGGCCATCCCATCCCCAAGGGTCGCTAGGGTCAAGGACCTGCCCAGACTCACTGGGTGGAGCCCTGGGACTTGGCAGGGGCCCAGCTGGTTCCTGGCCTCTGGGGGCTGCTGAGTTAGCTCAGTTGAAAAACCAACAGAAGGGCCTCCCTCCTAAAACCAGGGGCTCATGAGTCACCAGGTCTTTGGGAGAGTGCCAGCATCATCATGACACAGCAACAACCTTATCGGACCAACGGAGAAGTCAGCCCAGAAATGTTCCGAGGAAAGGGAGGGGTGGGGGCTGCTGGGTCATCCCTTGCACAGGCCCATCATCAGGATGCGTCCTGAATGCCCAGCAAGCCCATGGCCCTTGTGATCCAGGTGGGGAAACTGAGGCCCAGAGAGGTGAGGACCCCGTAGACTCAGCCCCAGTCTCTTCCCCTCACTCCCTGTGAGGCTCTCCAGCCTCATCGAGCTCCCATCAGGTGGGGAAAGATGCTGTTCCAGGCACATGCTGGTCTGCAAGGCCAGAGCTTTCTGGAAGAGGGCAGTCAGTGCCTCGGCTCCCTTTCTGGTAGGGGCGGGAGTCCTGAGAAGGTGGGAAGTGGCCCACTTGGTAACTCTGAGCCGTCATCAGGGCCCCCAGGAAGGAAGCTGGGTGTGTGGGCAAGTGTTGGGTAAGCTGGCCAGGAGGAGGAAGGGACAGAGGAAGGCCACGTGGGTCCAGCCTGCCCCACGGTGTCCTGCTTGCCTGGCTGTGGGTCTGCCAGCCACTTGCCTGCTGGCAGTTTCTAGGTCACGCTGAGCTAGCTCCCAACTCGGGGCTTCAGGCATTTGCTCTTCCTTTTGTGTGGGTGCTCCCTAGCCTGCCCTGGCAGGCTTGCTCTCCAGGCCCTCCTTGTGGGATCTATGTGCTCTGGGGGGCTGGGAACACAGGGCCCACATGTATCTTCTGAAACACATGCCAGCCTGAGCTCTCGCTGGTCTGCTTACTTGCCGTGGTTCCCTGGCCACCACGGCACATAGGTCCCACGAGGAGGGCAGGGACTGGCTGCTGTCGCCCTGAAGTGCCCAATCACTCTCTGCTGTTTTCCTGGAGCGGTAAATGCTAGGACTGTGTACCTCTCGCATCGAGTGAGGCGTCAGGCACGGAAGGAGCCTGGGAGCGGGAGCTGCTCCAGGTGCTGCCTGAGCACGCCACCCCCTCCCGCAGCAGGAAGAGGAAGAAACAAACCACAAGGCCCTTCAGAGAGGACCCCTTGTCCTCTACCCACAGTGCTGGAGCTGGCACTTTCTATTTCTGCTTTGAAAGCCTCTGGTTGTCACTCTTAGAGCAGAGGAGAGCAAAGGGGAACCCTGCTGATTTCAACGAAGCTAAGTTGCCCAATCCCAAGCTGGCCACAGGTGAAGACAGTGAAATGACACAATCAGCTTGGAAAAGCCTAAGGACCCTGGGCACTCGTTTCAAAAGCTGTCATTTGCTACATGAAATGCTGAGAGTCAGAGAAAGGAAAACACTTGCTCCAAATCACACAACAAGCTTGGATGCTCAGTGAGGTGTCTAATGAGAGCTGAAGGCCTGGAGTCATAAGCCATCATGGTGGCCTGGGTTGCTGTGTTGCAGTGTCCTTGTGACAGCATGGGGTGGAGATGGGGAAAGGAGAAAGCCTCCTCAGTTACCTTCTCCTCCAGTCTGCTTCTTGGACTAAAGGCTTAATGGTCAGAGTCCTAGGTGGTAAGGTTTGTGACTGAGGCAGGTATGGCTCTTTTAATTTTTTTTGACATGAAGTCTCATTCACTCTGTCGCCCAGGCTGGAGTGCAGTGGTGCGATCTTGGCTCACTGCAACCTCTGCCTCCCAGGTTCAAGCAATTCTGCCTCAGCTTCCTGAGTAGCTGGGATTACAGGCAGGCGCCACCATGCCCGGCTAATTTTTGTATTTTTAGTAGAGACGGGGTTTTGCCATGCTGACCAGGCTAGTCTCGAACTCCTGACCTCAGGTGATCTGGCCACCTCGGTCTCCCAAAGTGTTAGGACTACAGGTGTGAGTCACGGGGCCTGGCCAGGTATGGCTCTTCTGAGGGGACTAGGCTGGGGCTGAGGGCAAGCCCAATCCACTGTGGGCTCCACCTGGGTACCTCTCCTGGGTGTCAGAGGACCGTGCCTGGGGTGGCCCTCCCTTACTTCTCCCTCGGCTGCTTCATTCCTTTTGACTCTCCTTTTCTAAGTTCTCATCAGAAGTACAAAGGTGTCAAGGAGTAGGTTTGCAAAGTGTGACAGTGTGTTGTTGTACGTGAACAAAGAACCACTAAGCTCATCCAGCACTCAGGAACGCATGATGAGGAAGAGCTACTTAGTTCTGAGAGAGCTCTTGCTCAAGGTTATAAGGTACTGGTTTTTTTTTTTTTTTTGAGCTGGAGTTTTGTGCTTGTCACCCAGACTGGAGTGAAATGGTGAAATCTTGGCTCATGGAGAAACCTCTGCCTCAGCCTCCTGAGTAGCAGGGATTACAGGCGCCTGCCACCATGCCCAGCTATTTTTTTGTATTTTTAGTAGAGATGGGGTTTTACTGTGTTGACCAGGCTGGTCTTGAACTCTTGACCTCAAGTGATCCTCCCAAAGTGCTGGGATTACAGGCGTGAGCCACCGTGCCCGGCCTGGTTACAAGGTAAATTAACGGCAAAGATGGTCATACGGTAGTGAGCAGATTGAGTGCATCCAGGATTAAAAGTGAAAACTGAGACCACGTGTAACTTGAGATGAAGCTCTTGTTCCATCAGCCCCTGCACAGTCTCACTGCCCCATGGGACACAGGGGAGGGTGCTCCAGTCTGGGCAATGGCTCTATGAGAGCCACCCCTTCCTCTCCTCCCTTCCCTCCCATGTAAATCCTCATGCTATACTATTCTTTGGTCTTTCCTATGAGTACAAAATGGCGGTTCCACAAGCTAGACAACTGGGGCCAGGTGGGGTAAAGCAGAGCTCCTTGGTAGGCTCTGCAAATTGAGGCAAAGAGCCAGTGTTCAAAGAAAGGCTGAGTGTTTGTCTCCAGGGAACTTGAAGTCTTAGAGAGTGAAGAGGCAGAGACTGAGCCTCAGATCCTGCCTCTGGAACTCATTTGTTAAGGCATGAACAGGTTTGGAAAAACCACAGAATGAACAGCAGTCCCTGTTTTCCTCAAGAAGTCCAACTAGACAGTCCCTAGAGACCTTGCAACTCCAGGACTAAGGACTGCATTCAGTGGCTAGGCACAGGTTTCAGAAATGTCTTGCGGCAGGGCGCAGTGGCTCGGGCCTGTAATTCCAGCACTTCACCTGAGATCAGGAGTTTGAGACCAGCCTGGCCAACACAGTGAAACCTCGTCTCTATAAATAATACAAAAATTAGGCGGGTGTGGTGGCACATGCCTGTAATCTCAGCTACTTGGGGGGGCTGAGGCAGGAGAATCGCTTGAACCCAGGAGGCAGAGGTTGCAGTGAGCCAAGATCACGCCATTGCACTTCAGCCTGGGCGACACAGTGAAACTCCATCTCCAAAAAAAGTAAAAAAAAAAAAAGAAATGTCTTGCAAGTGCATGTACATCAGGTAGTGCTGGGATGATCCTGGCGCTAGCAGGAGCGGGAGGAGGAGCTCAATCTAGCAGAGCCTATGCGGCCCTACAATTAGTGAGAAAAGCTGAGGCATGGAGCAGGCACTTCCTGGCTTTTAGGACTGGGTCCTGGGAGAGACTCACCGATGCACCCATGATGATGAATATGTGTGTATCCGACTGATGGAAGGCATCGCCCTGGAACAGCTCTTCCCGCAGGATCCCGCACACCTGGGTCCGGCTAAGGGCCACCTGCTCTGCCATAACGCTGTCTGGTGGAAGAAAGGCTCGTTAACAAGGCAGAACAGAAGAGCACTGACAAGTTAGCCCTTTTCTTGAGAGTTCCTCTGGGGTCTCGCCGGGGTGAAGATTGATTACCAAAACTACTCCTTGTGAATGCCTGGGCGTTGGGGAGTGGGTGATGGGTTAGAAACTGCTGGTTCTGGGCTCCAGCCACTCTCTCCCAGGCAACCTTCATTCAGGGTGTACTTTCCAAAATTACCCAAAGCATTGGTGGATTTCAGCTAGAGCATCAATTCTGGACAACCGAGTAAAATTCCTGTGGGACATGGAACTACATGCCCAGGACCAACTCACTCGACTGTAGCGGGAACGCCACAATGACCTGGAGCGTGTTAGATGGTGCAGATGCTGGAGTTCAGCTCCTGCCCTCCCCATGCCAAGCTGGGTGACCCCGACCGGCAAGTCTCCTTCCCTCTCGGGGTCTCAGGGTCCTCAGGGGCCCAAGAGAGGAGGTACGGGGTATAAAGGGATTGGTGAAGACCCTCTCGATTCTGCTCGGTTCTCAAGCACAGCAAACATCGTGCATTTTACCGCCGCGCGGCGCAGCGCAGGACAGTACGCCCCTTAGCCAGCGCGGCGACCGCCCGTCCGCCCAGTTACCTGAGCTTGGTCGCCGCCGCCCTCCGCGCTCGCAGCCCCGAAGTACACGGCCGTTTCCGGGGGCTGAGCCCCGCCGGCCTAATTAATCGGCGGGGGCGGGGGCGGGCGCCTCGGCTGAGCCGACCCGCCTCAGGCCAGGCGCGCGGGGCGGGGCCTCGGTTGCCACCCCTCGTGCGGGCGGGGCGAGGGCAGGTGCGCGCGCATCCCAGGCCAGCCCCGCCCCTCGGGCACCTGCACTGGACGCCGGTCTGCTGGCTGCCTGCCGTCCCTGCTGCCGCTGCCCCACATCCCCGATGTCTAGCGAGCGCGGGTGCAGCTCCGCGCAGTGCTCCTGCGTCCCCATCGCCGGCCCGGCTCCACCCCCACTATCCGTTTTTCCCGCCTGCCCCGGCGGCCCCGCGAGCTCGCGGAGGTCTCCACTTCCGCCGGCAGCGTGGCCACGCCTCCTCTAGGCTGTCCCTCGGCTCCTGGGAGGGGCCTTCTGCCATGCCGCTCCCCCGGGAACCCTCGCTTGTTCGTGGGTCAAGCCGGCCCTATTGGGCAGTCTGTTGTTGACTCCTCCCCCGGCGAGGGCGGGGCGGTCGAGCGCCCTGAGGCTAGACACCGCCCTCCGAGAGACCAGAGGGCCTGCAGGCTGTGACGCCCCGCAAAGTGGCGGTCGTGCGTATCATTACCGAGCTTTCGCGGGCCGGCAGAGCCAGGCGTACTCAAACTTTTCTCCGGAGCGGGATACGGCCCTACACCTCTCGCCGGCTTCTCGTGTTACTGGGGCGGGGCTTGTGTTTGTACTTCCGGATCCCACAGCTATGACACCGGAAGCCGGAAGCAGGGATTTCGACAGCGGAGACGGGAAGGGCGACCGCGGAACTGAGACTTTCTCGGAGCCCGGGGGCCCTACCAGCGCTCACAGTCCGCAGCTCCCACCCTTCTCACGTCTGACAGACTCTGCTGACAGGTGTGTGTGTCCTTTTCCCCAAGGACAGCGTTCCATCGGAGGGCGTTCCGCCGCCTCCGAGACTCTGCCGGACGTTCTGGCTCCCCCCTCTTCTTGGGCCCCAGCCAGTTCTTGCCGCGCGCTTCTGGAGCACTGGCCGAGGCGGGCCGATTCAGGACCTGGGTTACTAGGGCGGCGAGCTGGACTGTTTCTGCTCCTCCCTCCTCCTCCATTGCAGGGTCTGACCATACTCTTAGTGCGGGGACTCCTCTGGTTCAGAGACATTTTCTGTTCACCAAACTTGACTGCGTTCAGTCAAGGTCGTTAAATTCTTTGAAAATGCCTCTATAGTTTGGCAGCTAGATGTCTTATCTCATGTGCCTGTTTGCTCATTTTGCAAGACAGCATTTGCCCATCCTCATACTGTTTCTGTGGTCTGAGAATGAATGGGGTGTCCTGGCACATTAGAGGAACAGCACGGAGGTCACTATAGCTGGAGCAGAGTGAGGGAGGGGAGCACGGTTGGAGAGGAGGGGATGAGGAACCCAGTGGTACAGGGTCTTGTAGGCCGTTGTGGGGACGTTGGCTTTTACGTGGAGGGCAACGGGGAACCATGGTAGGGTTCTCAGTAGAGGAGGAATGTGATCGGAATTACCTCTTAGACTGATCGTTCTAGCAGTGTGGGGAGAACAGACCATAGGGGGCAAGAGTAAAAGAAGGGTGACCTGTTAAGAGGTAATTGCAGCAATCCAGCTCAGAGACAGTGCTTTGAGCATTTTATTATGGAAATTTTCAAAAATGTACAAAAGTACAAAAATTAGCAAATCTTTTTTTTTTTCTTTTGAGATACGTAGTCTCACCCTGTCACCCAGGCTGGAGTGCAATGGCATGATCTCAGCTCACTGTAACCTCCTCCTCCTGGGTTCAAGCGATTCTCCTCCCTCAGCTTCCCAAGTAGCTGGGACTACAGACATGTGCCACCATGCCCAGCTAATTTTTGCATATTTAGGAGAGATGGGGTTTCACTATATTTTGGCAAGGCTGATCTCGAACTTCTGACCTCAGGTGATTTGCCTGCCTCAGCCTCCCAAAGTGCTGGGATTACAGGCATGAGCCACCACACACGGCCAATATAGTAAATCTTATGTACCCAGTTCCCAATTTCAACAATTGAAGTTACTAATTTTTGACTAATTTTGTTTAAGTTATACACCTTGCAATCCTCTCCCATTATTTTCTTTTTTTTTTTTTTTTTGAGATACGGAGTCTCACGCTGTCACCCAGGCTGGAGTGCAATGGCATGATCTCAGCTCACTGTAACCTCCTCCTCCTGGGTTCAAGCGATTCTCCTGCGTCAGCCTCCCCAGTAGCTGGGACTACAGGCGCGCACTGCCATGCCCGGCCAATTTTTGTATTTCTAGTAGAGACAGGGTTTCACCATGTTGGCCAAGTTGGTCTCCATCTCTTGACCTTGTGATCCGCCTGCCTTAGCCTGTCAAAGTGCTGGGATTACAGGTGCTAGCCACTGTGCCCAGCCTGTTTTTTTTTTTTTTTTTTTTTTTGAGACCCAGTCTCACTGTGTCGTCCAGGCTGGAGTGCAGTGGCATGATCTTGGCTCACTGCAATCTCCATCTCCCAGGTTCAAGCGATTATCCTGCCTCAGACTCCCAGGTAGCTGGGATGACAGTCCTGCACCATCACTCCCAGCTATTTTTTTTTGGTATTTTTAGTAAATACAGGGTTTCGCCATGTTGGCCATGCTGGTCTCGAACTCCTGACCTCAAGTGTTCCACCTGCCTTGACCTCCCAGAGTGCTGGGATTACAGGTGTGAACCACCACGCCTGGCCACCATTGTTATTTTCAATAACAGCTTGAGATGTCATTAACATGTCACACAGTTCATCCATTTAAAGTGTACAATTCAATGGTTTGTAGTATGTATATTCACAGAGTTGGGCAACCGTCACCACTAATTTCTGAACATTTTCGTCATCCCCCAAAGAAACCCCATACCCTTTAGTTCACCTTGTCTTCCCCCCAGCCCTAAGTGGCTCTCTCCCTAGCAACCATTAATCCACTTTGTGTGTATGGATTTGCCTATTGTGGACATCTCATATAAATAGAGTCATACAATATGTAATCTTTTGTGACTTGTTTATTTTTCTGAGCATAGTATTTGCAAGATTTGTTCATGCTGTAGCATGTGGATGTACTAGATTTTGTTTATTCATAGTTGATGGACATTTGGGTTGTTTCCACTCTGGCTGCCATGAGTAGTGCGGCTACAAGCATTCGTGTGGAGACGTGTGTTTTCATTTCTCTCGGGTGTATACCTAGGAGTTTTCTGATTATTTGGCGGTGAATTCAGGCATCATCTTTAAACATGTAAGTGTGCCTCTCTCTGAGACAGGACTCTGAAAAACAAGCACAATATCATTATCACACCTTAAACAGTTAATGTTAATTGCTTAGTGTGATCAGATGGGTTGGGGGATACATCTTGATGTGCTTGTGTGTGTGTGTGAGAGAGAGAGAGAGAGAGAGAGAGAGAGAGAGAGAGAATTAAAAAGGGCTTTTGACAACTGGAGGATAGATTTGCCATCAGCTGATAACAAAGAAGGCCTTGGGTAGATCTGGGTTTGGGGGACTGGCAGGGGTCTTAGAGAGGTTCATTTGAAGAGGACTACTAGGTATCCAAGTAGAAATGTTGAGTTTGATAAATGAATATGGAGTTTAGAAAAGAGGTCTAATTAAGCACCAAGATTGGAGTTGAAGCCATGAGACCGGGTAGAACTGCCGGAGTGAACACAGTTACAGAGAAGACACAGTTACGCGGTTACATTGTCCCCTAGGACAGTGGCCTGGGGCACCCCAACATGAAGGGTGGGAACCCAGTGAGAGTGCCTGGGCAGGAGCAGCCAGCAAGATAGGGAGTAAACCAGGAGAAGGGGCTGTTCTGAAACCCAAGGGTAGAAAGTAGATTGAGGAGGAAGCGATCAGCTATGTCAGCTGCAGTAGGGTATTCAGGGGGACAGTATTGGTGTTAACACTCAAAATGGCCAAGTTTATTTGGTGTTAAATAAACTTCTTCCGTCGCCTGAAGCCTGCTTCCAGAGACCTGTATCAGTGCCTGTACCTCCTGGTAGTCAGTCTTCCTGGGCAGGATTTCAAAGGGCTCCAGGCTGGCACTGCCCTGTGTGGTCTGCTTCTAGTTCACCAGAGAACACAAGCAACTCAGCCTGTCGCTCCACCCCGCTGTCTCAGGCTGACAGCCCACTGTTAGATTCCTTAGCACGTGTTGTTAGACACCAGATGTCCCCTCTGCCCTTGCCCGTAGTCCCAGGAAACACTCATCAGGCTCTGCGTGGTAAGCCCTCTTACTAGGTGTATGAGTTTCCCAGGGCTGCTGTGGGTGGTTTAAAGCAGCAGACGTGGTCATCTCACAGTCTGGAGACCAGAAGTCCACAATCAAGGGTTAGCAAGCCTGCACCCTCAAAGGCTCTAAGAGGGGACCCTCCCTTGCATCTCTCTAGTCTGGTGGCCCCAGTTATTCCTGGGCTTGTGGCTGCCTCCGTCCAGTCTCCGCCTCGGTCCCCATACGGCCTCCTCCCCTGTGCGTCTCTCTCTGGTTTCTCCCTTCTGTCTCTCATAAAGACATTGGTTGTTGGGTTTAGGGCCCACCCCCATCACACAGAATGATCTCATCTTGAGATCCTATATCTGCAAAGACCCTTTCCCAGATAAAATCACATTTATATGTTCCAGGGGTTAGAACATGGGCATATCTTTTCAGGGGGCTACCATTCAGCCCATTACACTGGCTGAGGGGCTGGTACCCTCCACTTCTCCTGCTTGGGGGTGTGTAGAGGTCAGGACATCTCCCTCCACAAACAGTCCTCTCCCGACTCTCCCACCTCTGGTGAAATTCTTCATTTCCCGCCTTTGGAATGGGAGAAGCATCCTGAGGCACTAGGGGAATTATCATTTTTCTGTTTAAACTGTAGCCCCAGAACTTGTAGGCTCATCCTGCAGGGTAAGGATGTGGGGCTCCTGTGACTCCCCTGCTGCCTTCCTCTTGCAGCCCTGGCCCTGTTGCATGAGCAGACACCTCTGGAAGAGCCAGCTGTGTGAGATGGTGCAGCCCAGTGGCGGCCCGGCAGCAGATCAGGACGTGCTGGGTGAAGAGTCTCCTCTGGGGAAGCCGGCCATGTTGCACCTCCCTTCAGAGCAGGCTGCTCCTGAGACCCTCCAGCGCTGCCTGGAGGAGAATCAAGAGCTCCGAGGTGAGGAAAGAGTTGGGATCTGCCCTGCTGAGGGGAAGGCCTCCTCTCCCCACCTGCACCTCTGCGTTTCCTAGGCCTGGGATGGGAATGTGCTGGCCTCCCTCTTGGTTTCAGGAAGTAGACCCTGAGATGTAGATTAGCAGGGAGGAAGTTTAGAGTGCTCTCAGGACCAGTACTGGGAAGGGAAAGGAGGGACAGCGGAAGAAGCCGGGGTGGGCAGAGGGAGAAGGACGCTGGTGGGCAGGCTCCGGGACAGCCTCGGCAGACCCTACAGGGAACTGAGGAGCTGGAATGAACCTTCCAGTTTGGACCAACACGTCCAGGCCTGTGTGTGTGTGCACTGAGCACTTACAAAGTGCTGTCCATCCTGGGACCGGGCAGAGTTGGCTCTGGGAAGAGGTGTGGTCTGCCCGAGAGGGGGTGGGGCCTGTCCTGGAAATGGGCGGGGTCTGCCCTTATAGAGGAGCGGGGTCTGTCTTGGGAAAAGTATGTCCCCCCCCCAACCCCCAGACACCTCAGTGGAGGTGAAGGCCGACCTCCCATATCCAGCCCAGTGGCTGGGACTAGGGAGTTCTTTCGTAGGCTGCCGTCTGGGCACCCCTCATCCTCGTGCCGCTCAGCACCAGGTCGTCATGGGTTCAGGGCTCAGTTGCATGCTCCTGCCTGTGCCCCAGGTGTGACGACACCCTCAGCCCCTGCCCCTCTTCCTCCCACCCCCTCTCCTCGCCACTGCTCTGCATGAGCCCGGGTTAGCCCAGGTGGGCCAGATGGCACCCGCCATACAATCTTGCCTTTCTGCTGTGGGGGCGTTCTAAACCGCCCGTCCCAGAGCTGCAGGGCTGGGCCACACAGACTCCCCATGTGGCTCACTGGGCGTGGTGGGGCCCGTAGCCCCTTTTGCTTCATCCTCTGGTTCCTGCTGGGGACTTAGGCCTAAGTGTCCATCCTGTCCTGGAGGACAACACCCCTTCCTTGCAGCTCAGGGTGTCATCCCTGAGCTGGCACCTCAGTTGTGTATTCATTGGCTCTCCGTGTCCTGGCTGGCTGGCAGCTCTTGGGCAAGGTGGCATGTGCCGTGACCAGTGGAGGCCACTGTCATGGGCCCACTCCCCTGCTGCCTTTTCCTGGACTGTGGTCTGAGATGTTACATGGGGCTCTGTGCTGACAAGTCACA
The DNA here is from genome assembly GCA_004027835.1 of Alouatta palliata. Classification (NCBI taxonomy): domain Eukaryota; kingdom Metazoa; phylum Chordata; class Mammalia; order Primates; family Atelidae; genus Alouatta; species Alouatta palliata. Next base: position 29,065 of record PVKV010023917.1, read on the forward strand.
TACTCTGTAGGCTTCAGAGAGTGGCTCTGGCTGGCACCCTATAGGCAGGGAGAAGGCCTATGCCTGCAATGTGTCTTCTCTTCTTGTCAAGGCGAATCGCCTTTCCTTCCAGGGAGGAAGGCCCAGTGCAGTCAGCTTGCTGTTGAGGGGCTGCTTGGTCTCCTTGAGGGCAAGGCTGAATTGGAGAGTTCCTGCTGGAGCATGGAGGCCCAATACGACCTGCCTGCTCCAGGACAGGGGTCCTACCTCAGTGCTATCAGCACCTGGGGCTAGAGAATTTTCTTGTGCTTAGAATCTTTAGGGGGAGACTCATGGAAAGAAGTTGCATATCCGTAGTGTGTGACTCCAGTTACGTGACATGTCCCGAAGAGGCAGAGGAGGGTTGGGGAGTTAGATAGTACTGATGGTCACACAGCCTTATCAATACATTGAGAACCACTGAATTAGTGAAAATGGTGAATTTGATGTCATATGAATTTTACCTCAGTTAAGAACATTTTTAAAAAGACAAGATGCAGGCTGGGCGCAGTGTCTCATGCCTGTAATCCCAGCACTTTGGGAGGCCAAGGCGGGAGGTCAGGAGTTCGAGACCATCTTGGCCAACGTGATGAAACCCTGTCTTTACTAAAAATACAAAATTAGCTGGGTGTGATGGCGGGCGCCTGTAATCCTAGCTACTGGGGAGGCTGAGGCAGGAGAATTGCTTGAACCCGGGAGGCAGAGGTTGTAGTGAGCCAAGATCGAGCCACTGCACTCCAGCCTGGGCGACAAGAGTGAAACTCCATCTCAAAAAAAAAAAAAAAAAAAGACAAGTTGCAGGTGAGCTGAGCTGTGGGCAGAGCAAGCAGGATTCTGACGGGGGGATGGGGTGAACGTTGCGCTCGTCGGTCGACGGTTGTGATGACTGGGCGACGTGGAGCTACTGCCTGCCCCATTTTATCCCGCTCTGTAGTTGGTAAACCTTTGCATGTCACTGATCAGTTTCGTGTTCTCAGATGGCTCCTTCACTACTTGGGGTGTCTCCTGGGTGTGGGGCTCTTCTTCCTGTGGCCTCTGCTGACTGCCTGGCACTGGCACGTGCCCTGACGAGGGGCGGACCAGCGGTTTTTCCCATTTGTTTTCTGCTCTCTTGTTTAACCATCCTCTTCTTGTAAGATGCACGTTATTGTCTCTGTTGACTATGCAGATGAGGACTTTGAGGCTCAGAGAAGCCACTAACTTCCCTGGTCCAAGCCTCTGGGCCTCTCAGGCTGCAATCAGCAATGCTGCAGTGAAGTTTGCCTGGGAGGCTGACCCTGTGAGTCTGCAGGGATGTCAGGACCCCTGATCCAGAAGACAGCAGAGATGTAGGCCGGGAAGGACCACTACTGGGCGTCCGAGGGCAGGCACACCTCAGACTGACCAGAATACAAATGAATTCCACTCACTGACAAAGAAAGTGGCCTAAGGCCAGGCACAGTGGCTCATGCCTGTAATCCCAGCACATCGGGAGGCTGAGGTGGGAGGATCACTTGAGGCCAAGAATTTGAGACCAGCCTGGGCAGCATAGCAAGACCCTGTCTCTACAAAATAAAAATTAAAAAAAAGTGGCATTTGAAACATACTTTTTCTTTGAGACAGTTTTGCTCTTGTTCTCCAGGCTGCAGTGCAGTGACACAATCTTGGCTCTGTGCAGCCTCCACCTCCAGGTTCAAGTGATTCTCCTGCCTCAGCCTCCTGAGTAGCCGGGACTACAGGCGCACACCACTGCGGCTACTTTTTGTGTTTTTAGTAGAGATGGGGTTTCATCATGTTGGCCAGGCTGGTCTGGAACTCCTGACCAAGTGAAGCTGATGTGTTTGGTATTTTCTTGGAGAAACTGAGAGGCATTAGTATAATTGATTTTGGAAGTGTTTAAAGAAACAGAAGGGAGTGTTGAGACGCCATCCACCCCTGAGAGAGGCTGCATGGTATTATGGGGGGACACCAGGATAGTCAGTTAGCCTCCCAAAGTGCTGGGATTACAGGCGTGAGACACTGCGCCCTGCTTCTGGCCTCTGACTTCCTGAGCCTTAGGCCCCTGTGGGCCCAGGCGGGGCCCGGCGGGCCGGGCTACCCAGCTCCCCTTTGCTGTCCCCTCTGCCACCAGATGCCATCCGGCAGAGCAACCAGATGCTGCGGGAGCGCTGTGAGGAGCTTCTGCATTTCCAAGCCAGCCAGAGGGAAGAGAAGGAGTTCCTCATGTGCAAATTCCAAGAGGCCCGGAAACTGGTGGAGAGACTCAGCCTGGAGAAGCTCGACCTGAAGAGGCAGAAGGAGCAGGCCTTGCGCGAGGTGGATCACCTGAAGAGATGCCAGCAGGTAGCCGGGGCAGGAGCAGGCTCAGAAAACCCAAGGGGACGCCCGTAGTCTACAAGGGAACCTGTGGTCGGGTCCCCAAGAGCACCTGGGGCTCGATGCCGTGCTGGGAGGGCTCAGAACTCAGAAAAGCTGTCACACTCCTAGTTGTGATTTGTTACAAGGAAAGGACACAGGTTACGGTCAGCGAAGGCTCAGGGTGCACGGGGCAGGGTTCAGGAGAGACCAGATGTGGGCTTCTGTGGCTCCTCGCCCAGGGGAGCTGTGCAGACAACAGCTGTTTCTTTCAGCAGTGGTGTGGGACAGTGTGCACAGTCACAACCAGGGAAGCTCACCCCTGCTTTGGCAGTTGGGGTTTCCGTGGGGGGTGGGTTGTGTAGGCACGGAGTGCCCGGGTGGCCGACTTCAGTCACTCGGGCCACAGCCACCAGAGGGCCAGCCGTGTGGCCCAAGGCTCCTCCCATAAATCATGTCGTTAGCACTGACCACCCAGTTTCAGGGCCTCTGTGTATGGCCTTGGCTGAAGGCAGGATCCTGGAGGCGGGAGTCAGGAAAGGGCTGTGCTGCCTTTGAGGGGCAAGGCGGGGAGAAGTGGTGGAGATGAAACTTGCTGGTGGGCACCTGGCACTTGCCACAGGCAGGCTCCTCTCCTGTGGGGAAAGGCGTGGACCGTGGGCTGTGCACGCTGCTCCACTCAGGGCTTGGAGTGCCTAGCTTAAGGTGCTGATCTCCCGTGTGGGAAGTGGCTGAGTTTTCTACAGCTGCCGTGACCAAGCACCACAGACTGTGGGGCCGAAGCCACAGAAACGTGTGGCCTCCGGTTCTGGAGGCCTGGAGGCTGAGCTGGCAGTGGCGTCGGCAGGGTGGGCTCCCTGACCCGCCCGGGGCCGTGAGGGAGCTGCCGTCCAGGCCTGTCCCCAGCGCCGGGGGCTGCTGGCTGCACCTCTCCAGTCTGTGGCCTTGTCCCCGCGGGCCTTTGTGCCTGTCCTCCTCTTTTTACAAGGACACCGGCATTGAAG
>PVKV010023918.1:0-15647 GCA_004027835.1 Alouatta palliata
AACCCTGAATAGACCAATAACAAGGTCTGAAGTTGAGGCAGCAATTAAGAGCCTACCACCCAAAAAAAGCCCAGGTCCAGATGGGTTCACAGCCGAATTCTACCAGACATACAAAGAGGAGCTGGTACCATTCCTTCTGAAACTATTCCAAACAATCCAAAAAGAGGGAATCCTTCCCAAATCATTTTATGAGACCAACGTCATCCTGATACCACAACCCAGCAGAGACTCGGCAATCATACTATTCTTTACTTTTCTTGACAGTTAAGAATATCTTTGTATTGGTTTTGTGGCAAGTAGTTAAACTAGAGTGGCAAAATCTTATATATCAAAATGTTTTTTTTTAGTGATAGAGTTTTTGTTCTAGGGTTATGTTAACTTCTCATTTGTTTTTCCTTCACAATCTGTCTGTCCATTAAACCACAAAGTTCAGAGTTGAGATCTTATTATTTTTTTTGTTGTGTTTTGTTTTGGATGGAAAGGAGAAAATTAAAAGTTAGATTTATAAAGGTCTGACATATTCCAAAAGTAATAAACATCCTTATTTTTCATAAATAATCATTTTAACTCATTTACAAAATAGTAAAGTTTCAAGCAGGAAAAGAAATCTGTTGCCTCCCTGTTATTTTCTTGCCTATCAAAATTAATTTGAACAAAAACCCAATTTCTCAGTAAAGTGCTCAGAAATTAGAGCAAAACACTGCTCCAAAAACATGGAGAAACTCTTAAATTTTCTCAAAAGTGTTAATTGGTTAAATCACAGTGCCTGTATTGTGAGAATAGTTTACCTCTTTGTTCTAACTGCCAATGACGTTACATCATTTACTCACTGAAAAGGTGAGTGAATATACATTTGTTCAGAGACGGTTAGAGACTTTGAATAGAAATACAAATAAAACTAGCATTTTTGGAATATTTATAAAAAATAGTGTTGGCCATTTTATATTTTTAAATCACATAACACAACATCTTGAAATGCAGGCACATAGAACTCTGATTTTACAGATGGCAAACCAAAGATGCAGTGAAAAAGCAAGAGAACCACTTGTGAATGGTAGAGCTCAAGAGCTTCAAACCTCAGGTCCGTCACAACTCATTGAAAAGCACTGCACTTGAGTTTTTCTTGTTTGTTTGTTTGCCATAACTAAAGATGATGACAGAAAATATCTTTAGGGAAAAAAAGGGAAAACATAAGCTATTTTGATTTTGGATAGTAGAACATACCTGCTTTTTTGTAGGTTGGGTGAGTCTCTCCTGTGCAACCAGAATCTGTCAATCAGCTCTGTTTGAGCCCAAGTTTAACAGCCATAAACGTAAGAGCAGAATAAAGAGAGTAAGTGAGAGAACTGTTATTGACAGTCTTAACAAGCTCTGATCAATTGATTTATGTTGAAAATCCAATTAGACTTGGCCGACTAGAGCTCTGTTGACAACAGAATGAAGTCCAATTGTGAATAGAGTTTGTTGTTAGGATCCCCTTTGGCCAACTGAATTGATCAAGTATTTAAGGTCCCTTTGGTTTATATCCCATAATAAACATACTACCATTACTCGTCTACATATATTAAAAGCCAAACCCCTGAAAATGGTGTAACAAATAACTAGTTGCTAAACATAATGATGTAATTGTATTTTCATACATGCATAAATAATAATGAAGTATGATAATTTTTTCTTAATCAAATGTTTCAGGACTAATTTAAGTCTCATTTTATGAAAAAGTCCTAAAAATAGTGAAAGAGAGTCTTCCTATGGTCCTCATTTACCGTTTTGTTACCAGAATTCCATAAAACCTCTCAAATTATTTTAAAATTATTTAGCACAGTGGTTAAAAGTTGCCTTCACTCACTTTAAATTTAATTCTACTTAATGTTTTTTTTTGACTATTTTGGATACAGTTTTTTCACACATTCCTAGTAAAATTCTATGTCCTAATTCCAAAGTTAATGTACACTAAATGAACAACATCGTAACCACTCTTTCAACCTGATTTTACTCCTCTTTGACCCATTGGCATTACTAGTGGCTGAGTTTGTTCTTGGTCCCAAAGCAGGAAGAATGTCAATCAGTTTCATTTCCATACAAGCTCAGAACAGTTCATCTGAATTAAGCTTTTATACTTCAAACTGTAGTAGTATTTTTGTAGTGTATTTCTATAAGATTGTTGCAACACAAACCTAACATTAATCAAATTATGATGTGTCCCTTTGTAGTATTAAGATTAGGTATTTAACAGCAGAAGGTAGTAAAGCCATTAGAAGGATATAAGACATCCTTAGATTTGCACAGCTGGCAATAATACTTACATCAGTTTCTTGTTCTCAGGTTAGTACACTGCCTAGTATTTCACATTTGACACTATACTCTTTATTTTTTTTCTGCCAGGTATACATATTTTTAAATGGTGAAAAGAGTAACAGAGCAGATTTCATTGATCTTTCTCTGAGTACGACTGTATTTTGTAGCATACAATGGTTTTCTTCTCGATCTGTTTTTTAATTTAATTTAAACATTTACTTTTTTACAGTAACCAATAGAGTGATTGGCACACAGTAGATGTTTACAACTTTCTTCAATAAATTAATGAGTGATGTGTATGAGAAATATATGCTACATATAGATGTATATCTATTTACCCCCCAAAATGGTAAAGTACATTAAGAATAAAAATGTAACATTTTAACTTTTTCATCATAGCACATTCATAAGACCTCACACATAATAAAGTCACAAATATTTGTTGAAGAAACAACAACTGGGTAATTCAATTAGCACATAGGATATTTGCTATGGTTTGAAGGTTTGCCCTTTCCAAAACTTATGTTGAAATGTATTGTAATTGTAACACTATTAAGAAGGGGGAAGGCCATGGTGACTCATGCCTGTAATCCCAGCATTTTGGGATGCAGAAGTTGGTAGATCACAAGGTCAAGAGATTGAGACCATCCTGACCAACATGGTGAAATTCCATCTCTACTAAAAATACAAAAAGAGCTGGGTGTGGTGAGATACGCCTGTAGTCTGAGCTACTCTGGAGGCTGAGGCAGGAGAATTGCTTGAACCCAGGAGGCAGAGGTTGCATTCAGCCGAAATCACACCACTGCCCTCCAGCCAGGTGACAGAGACTCTGTCTCAAAAAAAAAAAAAAAAACAAAAAGCAAGGCATTGGACCTTTAAGAGGTGATTAGGTGATGAAATCTATGCCCTCATGAATGGATTAATGCCATTATTTCAGATGTGGGTTCATTACAAAAGGGTAAATTTGGCCCCATTCTCTTTATCTTTGTATTTTTTTTTTCTCTCTCTCTTTTTCCCCTGCCCCTAACAACTCTGCCTTTTTGCCTTGTGATGCCATCCACCATGTTATGGTGCAGCAAGAATTTCCTCCCCAGATGCCTGCACCTTGATATTGGACTTCTTGGCTTTTGGAACTGTGAGAAATAAATGTCTGTTCATTATAAATTACTGTGGTAGTTTGTAATAGTAGCACAAAATATACCAAAACAATATTTGCCTATAAACATTCAAGAATATTTCACAAACTTACACTGTGGGAAAAGAAAAATTACTTGACCCTGATAGTGTCAGATCAACTATGTTCCACAATTTATTTTGAGAATGTTCTTCTCTAGGATATCATTCATAAAACAGGTTTTAAATATAGTAAAATATTATTCTAAAGATCCCTTTAAAATGTCTTCAAATCTAGAACTTTTCATTCAAGAATACCACAAAGTAAACAGCCTTAAAGGTCTTTGGCCTTTCCTAAGCAGAGCCTCCTTCTTCTGTTCCTCCACCTCCCGCTTTGCTCTGCATGGCCGACTTTCCCCCCATACTGCATGCTGGCCAACTTCTTTATGGTCACCATCACCCCAACACCATGAGTAGTGATGACAAACCAGATTATGACCTAGATTTATTTTTTTATACCTGATCATTACATGGAGGTTTTATAAAATGTTTTTATTCCTCATGGGCAAATTAAGGACAGGTCCAAATATGTGATGCTCAGTATGTGATGTAGGAGATGGGAGGCCATGACATTGTAGCCCTCTGTATGCTCAAGGGAGCTATAAATTATTTGTTCACCTGCTGCATTACATGAAATGACTGAGTAGAAATAGTCATAGGTCCATCTTTATGCTATAGATTGTATCAGACTGAAGAACTACTGTAATCACCAGTCAAAAGGGGAGTATAAAAGTAACTGGTTGAGATAATCCCTCAAATTTCACTGGAAGGAGTGTTGTGATTATTAAGATATAATTTGCCAGGTCTGTCCTGCAGACCCTGGCTGAGCAATGGATGAAAGGAGTATTCAGACACAGGTATGCAGTGTAGAGCAGCTAGGGAACTGTCAAAGAGTCAGCAGCAGTCTCGGTAAGCAGGATGCCCTTGCTTTTAATCAGTACAGACATAATGCCAAAAGCTTGGAGCCAACACAATTGGTGGGTGATTGACATTATTGCTCCCCCTTCCAGGGATGATCAAAGGTTGGTTTGTGCAGGGATGATCAAAGGTTGGTTTCAGAACAACATAAGTAAACAAGCCTATTTAGATAAACTCCTGTACATTCTCTTATACTTACCCCTCGCCCTGTGCCTCAGGGCAAGAGAACAGCTGCCTTCAGCTTATTCTCCCCTGAAGCTATGCAGAGCCTTCTGACCTTTCAAGAATGTTTGTGCTCTTCCCCTGTAGTTTTCCCCACCACCTTGAACTATCTCCTACAATAATTGACACTGGTGAAACAATGCAAAGCTTGCCTTCCAAGGTCAGAGATGGTCAAGGTTGTCAGCTTGCTGGTAAACACGACCCCAGAAAGTGTTGGATATACACCAGACTCATGTTTGTGTCATCAGTGAAACTAAAGTTGACTTTGGAGACATCTGAAGTCCCGTTAGTATCTCCAGTAAAACTATAAAATGTTTTAGTTTTGTGGCATCTGCTTAGCAGAGATATTTACATGTACGTTCTAAAAATTTTATCTGCTTTGCATTTGGAAATTGCCAGTTGTTACATTCCTGAAATCTTTGTTTGCATTATAAGCCTATAGTCTATCAGTTTTCTTTGGACTGTTGTTTAATGAAAATGATCTCTTAAACCACACCACTGTTGAATAAAAATATTAAAATTATACCTGTAAGAAACATTTAAAGGAAAGACATATTCATTTTTAAATTTTTATTTTAATGTTTATATAATTAGGAAAGAACAGAAGTGATAAAATACTCTTAATTATGCCACTGCATATGTAGGAACAGAAGAAGCAGTCAGTTTTCTCACCAATGACAGAGCCTAAGATATTTTGTTATGTTGAATAAAATTATGTCCTGGAATTATTCCAGTAGTGTTTCAATTGTGTGGACTGTATTTTGCCAATGGTTCAGCATATTTCTGAGGAATCTTTGTCAACAGTTCTTTTTAAAAGCAAATCAATAATTTCCAAAAAAAATTATAATTCCATAAAGAATTGGAAGTTGTTCAGGAATAAAATTTGTACAATAAAAAATGAACTAGTAGAGCGGTGCACATAAACATGTGAGATCTCTTCAGAAAAAAAGGAACTTCATCAACCTGACAAATCTTTTTATCAAATCAATTGTGTGAAACCTTTTTCTTTCTTACATCGAAGGGAGCTTTCACCACGTGTTATTAAGACTGAAAGACTTAAAGACTTAAAGTCTCTCAAAGACTGAAAGAACAAAACATAGAACAAAGCATCATTCTCTTCATGACCAAAGGACTCTTGGCCCCTACTTGAGAAAAGTGTACTTAATTCATAACAGTGGAGCAAAAACAACAGTAAAACCATGGACTCTAGGTGGTAGGCTACTCCAAAAATGAAGGAGATAAGGAAGAATCTGCTCCCAATGGAACTTCATGAGTCATAAGTTCTTTCCAAACTAGTGTAAATAACTCTTCAAATGGTGGATTTACCTTCTGTGAACTGTGAGTAATAACCTCTGAGTAGCTTTCAAATTAATAGGAAAATAGCCACTGAATCTTTAGCATACATCAAAACACATCTTGATCTAAGAGAAAAGAAGTCAGAATGTTAAAAAAAAAAAAATCTGAGGGAGACTAGGAATGTGCTACTAAGAAAAGAGAGTAAAAAAATAAAGAATAACAAAACACACAACGTATTTTATTAATCTTTTCCCCAGAATTCCTTCAAATCAATTTTGTTGATAACTCGTAAAACTTATGTCATGAACCATGTTTTCAAAATTATGAATAGCAATACTGTGTGAAGCAAAGTGGAGAACCTTTCTATAAATCTAGCAAATATTGCAAAAGTTCTGAAATTTGTTTTGTTTTTGTTTTGAATTTTTTCTGCTTTTTTTAATCTTTTATTTTAAATTCAAGGGGACATGTGCAGGCTTGTTACAAGGGCATGCTGCATGATGCTGAGGTTCGAAGCACGACTAAACCCATCACTCAGGTAGTGATCATAGTACCTATTGGGTAGATGTTTAACTTTTGCTCCCATCCTACCCTCTTTCCTTTTGTAGTCCCCATGTCTGTTGTTCCCATGTTTACATCCTTGTGTACCCAGTATTTACCTCCTATTTATAAGTGAGAACATGTAGTATTGGGTTTTCTGTTTCTGCATTAGTTTGCTTAGGATAATTGTTTCCAATTTTATCCATGTTGCTGCAAAGGACATAATTGTATTCTTTTTTTTTTATGGCTTCCTAGTATTCCATGGTGTATATGTACCACATTTCCTATATCCAATATACCATTTATGGACACCTGGTTTGGAGGTATGTTTTCAGTATTTTGAATAGTACTGCAATGAACATAGGAGTGCATGCATCTTTTTGGTAGAATGATTTAATTTCCCTTTAGTATATACCCAGTAACGAAATTGCTGGATCAAATGGTACTTCTCTTTTTAGTTTTTTGAGATATCTACAAACTACTTTCCACAGTGGCTGAATTAATTTACCTTCCCACTAACAGCATATAAGCATTTCCTTTTCTTTGAACTCTCACCAATATCTTTTGTTTTTTGACGTTTTAATCATAGCCATTCTGTGTGATGTGAGATGGTGTCTTAGTGTGGTTTTGATTTGCTTTTCTCTGATGATTAGTGATGATGAGCATTTTTTATGTTTGTTGTTTGCTTGCATGGAAAAAAACATGTTTTAATTACCTCCATGTTTTAATTACCTCCCACCCCGTCCCTCCCATGACACATGGGCATTATGGGAGCTCTAATTCAAGATGTAATTTGGGTGGAGACACAGCCAAACCATGTCGTTCTGCCCCACCCCTCCCAAATCTCATGTTCTCACATTTCAAAACCAATCACGCATTCCCAGTAGTTCCTCAGAGTCTTAATTCATTATAGCATTAACTGAAAAGTCATACTCCACGTTTTTCTTCTACCCTGCCCTAGCAGAGTTTCTCCATGAAGGTTCCACTCCTGCAGTACACCTCAGTCTGGACATCCAGACATTTCCATACAACCTCTGAAATCTAGGTGGAGGTTCCCAAACCTCCATCTGAGATCACCTCAACCGGAACTTTACTGTCCACATTACTAGTATTTTGGTCAAAGCTATTCAACAAGTCTCTAGAAAGTTCTAAACTTTCCCACATTTTCCTTTATTCTTCTGGGCTCTCCAAACTGTTTCAGTCTCTGCCTATTACCCAGTTCCATAGTTGCTTGCACATTTTTGGGTATTTTTATAGCAGTGCCCCACAATCCAGTATCAATTTACTGTATTAGTCTGTTCTCAAACTGATAATAAAGACATACTCAAGACTGCATAATTTATAACAAAAATAAGTTTAATTTACCTACCTTTCCACATGGCTGGGGAGGCCTCACAATCTCAGCAGAAAGTAAAGGAGAAGCAAGGACATGTCTTACATGGTGGAAGGCAAGAAAGCATGTGCAGGGGAACTGCTCTTTATAAAACCATCACATCTCATGAAACTTGTTCACTATCACAGAAACAGGATGGGAAAACCCTCCCTCATGATTCAATTACCTCCCACTGGGTCCCTCTCACGACACGTGAGGATTATGGTAGCTACAATTCAAGATGAGATTTCAGTGGGAACACAGCCAAACCATATTACTATTCATTAATTAAAAGTGGCTCATTATAAAAGTCTTTATCCTTGTTGTCTTCAAGTTGAGTGACCTGAGGAAGAGGAGGAAGAAGAGAGATCTGGTTGTCTCAGGGGAGGAGCAGGTGGAAGAAAATCCATTTACAAGTGGACCCACACAGTTCAAATCCAAGTTGTTCAAGGGTTAGCTATATGTATATGTTTGTGTGTGTGTGTGTGAACTGTTGCTGTGGTTTGTGTAAGGTCGGCTGCCTCGCCGGGAGCTCGGACACGCCCACCCCTCCCTAAGCCTGGAAACTACCTGAGCCTTCTGCGCTTACCTGAGCTCTGTCACATAGCTTCCCTAACACCCACCTCTGCACTCCCCGCCCAAACCTGCACTCGGCACCTAGCCCGCCAAAAAACCCTGCCGAAATTTAAAAAACTCTGCTTCCCAATATCCAATTGATTGCCCCATGCTTTGTTTTCCAATAGCCAATCAATCGCCCCTAATGCCCGCGCACTGAAAATCCCGCCTACCTACCAGTAGCAGCTCACCCTGATCAAGCTCTGCTTCCCAATACCTAATCGATTGCCCTATGCTTTGTCTCCCAATGTCCACCCGATGGCCTCTGACCTCTATAAATATCCTTGCCCTGAGAAGTCAAGCGCGACTTCTCTGACCCCCCTTTCCCGGACCACAGAACCTCGCCCGGGAGCTTAATAAATTGGCATTCGATTCTCCTCAGCTGATTTCAGTTTCCTCATTTTAGACTCAGTGATACTCCTTACAGTTTGAATACTTGTGTGCCCTGATCATTCCTATGTTGAAATCTAAACCCCAAGGTGATGATATTAGGATGGGAGGTCTTGGATAGAGGATTAGGTCATGAGGGTGGAGCCCTTATGGATGATGTTAATGCTTTATAAAAAAGAGACCTGCGAGGGCTCCCTTGCCCCTTCCTCCAGGTGAGAACAAAGCAAGAAGGTATCATCTCACCATGTTTGAACCAGAAAGCGTGAACTCAGACAGCAAATCTTCTGGAGCTTTGATCTCAGACTTCTCAGTTTCTAGAATCTGAAAATAAATAAATAAATAAATAAATAAATAAATAAATAAATAAAATTCTGTTATTCATTAGCTACCCAGTTTAAAGTATTTTTATAGCAGCCTGAATGGACTAAGAGAACTGGTAAATTAATTGAGTAACATACAGCTTTGGAAATCCACATAGAATTTGTTTCACATCTTCAGGGAATTACAGTAACGTAATTTTCAAATAATGTCTAATGGAAAGATATTTATATAAGTGAAAGAGTTCTGACTTTTACTTATGAAAGAAGATATATTTAAACATACTTTCATCCATTTATAAAGCATGTTTGTTAAAAAGTGACATTATAAACCCAAACATCTGAATTCAATGAAGCTATATTAATAAAATTTATATGTTTATACAAAGTGAGGCAATTAAGTTAACTGGAGGACCTGAAACTTTTGGGTTATCTGCAGCAGCTTGAATAACCTGACCTCTTGTTCAGACAGGGAAATTCCAAGGTACCCTCTGTCAATGTGCACACATCCCAGTTGAGCAGCCTGAGACACAAGCTGATGACTAAATGAAGTGGCTTTGCTCTAGAGGAGGGCCAGGCAGCTGGCAGGGTCACTGTGCCTCTGACATCAAACTCCAGAAGACCTCTTCCCTCTTGAGTTCAATTCATAGACCATTGTATGAGCTATTATATTAAAACAAACTCAACTGTGGTATATTTTGTAACCTACAGGAAAATAAGATAATAATAAACAGTGAACCAAATTAAATGCCTATCGGTTAATAAGTCAGAATCCTTACCCAGCAGGATGAATTTTAAATCTTTACATGGAAAAAGGAGTGAAATCTGCTCTTGTCTATTTAAGCTTCCTGTATTATTATTATTATTTTTAATGCTTTCAGCTATTGCTTAACTTCTCTATAATTCTGTGATGAAAGGAATAATTGTTTATTTAGACAAAAGCATTCATTTATTTAATGTTTAAAATTTCTGTTTTAAATGTGTTTTTCTCTAATTACCTTAACAAAGAGGAAGTTTTCTCTAAATAACTCATAAAAGAAAATGATTTTTGCTTTATGTGTTTAAATTTGCAACTTTGAAACTCTCTTAGCCTATTTTTTTGCTGTCTTTCATTTTGACCATGATGCAAAAATGAGAAACATATTTTAAGTTACTTTTATTTCAGGGGAATAACATACATTTCAGATAGGACCTTGTGTTAAAATCAAGTCTACTCAAGCATAAATATGGTTACCTATGTAATATTATGAATATAATATCTGGTTGCACAGTTTTGCATTTTATAATTTCTATCGGACACTGATGCATAAACTTTTGGGGATTTTTGAACCATTTAGAAAATTGCATAGCCAGAGAATCACATAAAGGTGCTCTTTTCTTTCCAGGTCAGTATGTTAAAAACATAACCAGATGATTCACTTATCATCATATGTCATAAAATACATATAAAAAAGAAATAGCAAGTTCAGTATAATGGCAATTTCTCAAATCATAAGGACTTAGTTTTAAAAAAATACTCTGTATCATCCTAATTTCTCTAGTCTTGATGGACATCAGCATTTTTCATAAATCAATTTGGAACTTGAGAACCATGGTCTTGGCTTCTTGTACAGTCAGTTTTTGAATATTAAACACTCTGAACAATATGGCCCTAAAATATGCATGCATTATGTGGCACTACTTATTGAATTTAATTATTGTACAGGGGTTGTCTTATATTCTATGTCATAACTATAACTTTTAAAAAATTAAGCAAGCATTGTTATAGTTTTTACCTTTTCTGTTGCTTAACTATAACCGTATTGTCTCATTTTGGCGAGTGTAACTTTTCGCGATGCTACATTTAAGAGAATTATTATTAATCCAACAGAATTACTACTGGAAGTTTCTCTTAGTTATTTATTAGGTAAGTAAATCCAGGGACAAAATAATTGGAGTTTTGCAATGTATAGAAAGATCTAGAACTAACACTACTTACGTGGTGAAACTGCTTTATTAGGAGAACATATTGAGAAGACATGTTCCAACTTTGATCTTTCTCACACCCAGTAGGCAACCACTTTTATTATTTTTTTATAATTACTTTCAGTTTTATTTTCAAAATATAAGCAACATTTATGTTACATAGTTTGTATGTTGATCTTTCCTTGCACAAAGCTAGCAATTATAGACCTTACGAGCTTTGCTTTATTCACTTAATAAAAATCTCTGTATTGTCTTTATGTATCAATGCATAGACAATAACTTCTTTCTCTTTTCTACATTTAATGAAATAGAACAAACCTAAAGAAGTATAGCTCTACATATTTCCCATAGGTGAAGTCACCAATTTGATTATTTTATTTGACAATGCGTTTTGCACATCATTAGATAACAGTATATATCATGCAAGTTAATGTATACAGAATATTTTATTTATTTATCAGGCTGGAAGGGATGTTTAAAAAATACTATGGTAGGAAGATTTCAATTTGTTTATTGTTCAAGGGAAAAAACAATCATCATAGTTGCCAGATATCCCCTTTTAAATTCTATTAAATGTATGCTGGAACAAGTGACTTAGGAGTTATATAGATAATGGCAGTAATAACAAAAAGACACAAACATACTCTTTTTTATTTTTTTAAAAAATTGAAATAACTAAGACAAAATCAGTATGTTTATATGTTTTAAAATCTTGTGTCATTGTAGCTCAACTAATGATTTCATGTTTAATCAGAATATATACTCTATTTACAAAGCACTCCAAATATATACCAATGTTTCACTTTGACAATCTAAAAAGTGCTGTAATAGACAGATAGCTGGTAAGAGAATAGCTTAATGGTTAAGAGTTTAGAATGGGTCTGATTGAGCTTAGTTGTATTCCAAGAAAGTTATGCATGAGGTGTGTGAACTTGGAAAAGTAAGTGTATGTCTTCTAAGCTTCAATTGCCTGACTTATGAAATGCAGAACCTACTTTATAATACTATTGCCATTCTTAAATGAGAAATATATGTCTAACAAAAAACCTGGAAAAAGTGCACTTACAAAATAAACTAAATATGATGATGACTATGAAGAAAATGATTATTATGACTAGTAGCCTCAAAATAAAAATTAATAGAAATAGAGTTAAAATTGTGACTACATTATGTATGAGGCTTAAATCTATCCTTGATATAATTGTTTAAAAAACTGAAATTAACTCTTAAACTTATGTTCAATTTAGATAAAAAGTGAATTTCTATTATATATTTTTATATGAGATATACATTTTATTAATGATTTTCATGGTATTTATCAACATATTTGAAAGCATTTTTGTGCAAAATAAATGTTAAAGCTGCTAATGCTAACCTACAGTGGTGCTAAATTTTTATAAAGATACAAAATAATTTAAAAGAAATATGTTTCTAAATGTAATAATAATTCATTAAAATTATGTGCTAAATGTTTTCACATATAGACACATAAACACATATATCTGGGATATATATGTACAAAAGTTACACATAAACACATATCTCAGATAGGTATCTATATGTACAAAAGTTTAGTCTTGAGACTGAAGGAATCTGTGACAGGAAATTCTGAATTTGCAAATGGGAATGAGTGAGATTTATTTTAGATCTCAATGATCTATTTTATTTTTCTGTAATTTTAGTGTCTATACTGTATTACACCACAATTGCTTGTGAACCTGAATGCAATTACCTAAATGTGCACCCACGGAAATATGACAACATGCTTAGAAGTATACTGCAATTTGTATTCAAACTTTTTACCCATAGAATTTGGTATCAATCTAGAAAAATATTTATTAATTTCTTTTATTTTATATTTTGCAACAACAAATTCATCATCAAAATTATATTTCTGTCCCCCTTACTCTGTCTCTTTCATTTGATCCTTCTAATTACACAGCCTCTGACTCTCATTTAAAACTCTCTCCCATAATACCCAGGTATAACTCTACTATCCATTATAATTACAACCTCTGCTTAATTTATCGTAATTCTAACTCATGATCTTGTCTTAATATAATTCCATTGTTTGCATACATCTTTGTTAGATCCACTTGATAAGATTTGGATTGTTATTAAAGTAATATTTTGAAAAAGAGAAAGGATTGAAGTCTGGCAGAACTAGATTAAGATCGGTTTTGCATTTTCTAGTATCCTAGGCGAGCTACTTCAGCTTACTGTGTCTTGGAATCCTCATCTGTAAAATAAGGCATTTTGCTCACATCACTATTGTAAAGATGATGCATATTAAGCTCCTCATTTTGCTCCTGAACATGGAAGACCCTTGGTCGTAGTAATTTTTATAATTATTTTCTGCAGTAGTTGCATTTCCCAATTATTGGTGTGGTACTCATTGTTTTCATTAAGCTAGAGGACTCCCTTGAGAAATGATCTCAGTAGAAAAGATAAAGAAGGAGTGTAAAGGAAGCAAGCAGTTAGGAACACTGCAAATTTATAGTGGAAGGGTTTTATTATATGTAATGGCAGCCAGTAGCACTGAAAATTCAAATGCATTCTATTAAAATTATTGTACAGTGTTATAAAGATGGGCTTATTTTTTACCTTTGGATAGGTATTTGTTTTCTACCTTTAGCAAAGATTTTATTCACATAGTTGTGAGAATGAAGCATTATATATATATCAGTATTAAGGAATTAGTAGTGGGGATAAATAATATTTTAATCAATAGAGTCTTAAATTTCTTTACTGGATTCAAATCCCAGTGGAAATAGAGTTAGCCCATTATTCACTTTTTCTCCCACTGATTACAATTAAAAACTCTAACGTAAATACATGAAAAAACTACGTAATGACTCTGAGAGTATATAACAATGGCCAAATTGAGATAGAGTGTCAAATCTTGAGGAATGACAAGAACCACGTGACCATTTCCCTCTGATATGTTCGAGCTTTGGTTTGAAGGAAGCTGAATCCCAGAAATGCTTGTGTGCTTGGAAAATAAATTCTCTGGGAAAAAAAAAAAAAATCTCTTTCTGTTCAGCACTTTGAAGTAAAAGGCCTCTGTAAGACACAACACTAAGTTAAGGAAAAATACCTTGTTTCCCTCAATCTCTTTCCCAGCCTAAGAAATCTCAACATCAAAGTCCCACTGTTGCTGTGGCAGAGACATCAGCAGTGTAGCCATGCCAGCATCTAAATTCATATTAAATAGCAGAAAAATTTAGGAAAAAATAAAGGTCTTTTCTGGTCCAAAGAATATGAGGTTTTTCTGGTCCAAAAGAATATGAAATTTTGTTTTTATTTTCTCTTACTTTTTTCTGGCTGCTTCCTTCTGAGCAGTTACATAAATATGCAAACAGAGCAAGGGGCTAGAATTCTGAGATAAATCCATTTTTCCTGATGAAAGACAGGAAGAGAAGAGAGACGATGAAAGACGAGAAGCCCTTGGGATCAGGGAAGTGTGGGGAGGAAGGAGCAGGAGAGAGTGAAAGGTGTACCCTAACCTACACATGGCCTGAGCCAAATCTCAGGCTCACCACTGGACTCAATATGAATGTAACAGGTCACTAATAATACATCAAAGGCATTGGGAACTGAACTGCAGTGCAGATCACCCCTCAACCATGATCAACAACAGTGGCAGCAAAGTCTCAGAGCATCAAACAGACCTCTTAAAGGAATTTAAAAAAAAGCACACCATCTGACAATAACAGAAATAATCTATAAGTCAGTTACCACAAAGATTACTGGAAAATCTGAAATATTTGGAAATATAAAAATGTACCACTAAATAGTTTATGGGTAAAAAAGTAAACCTCAAGAATATTAGAAAATGTACTGAACTAAAAGAACATGAAAACAAGGTATTTAAAATTTGTGGGATGAAGATTAAAAGAGTGTTTAGACAAAAATGTCTACCAGTAAATTCCTCTGTTAGTACTAAAGTTCTCAAATAAATAATCTAAGATTTTGCCATAAGAGACTTGGAAAAAAAGAATAAACTCAATCTAAATCAAGCAGAAAGAAAATCAGTTAGTGATGATAAGCGCAAACATTTTAAAACTGAAAACACAACAAATATTAGAGAAAACTCAATGAAACAAAAACTACTTAAGCAAGACATGGAATTTGGCATCATGAAAATGATGAATCAAACTGCAATGCGATTTACAAAGAAGTAAAATAATTGCAAGGGTTACAAAAACAACAGAAGCAGTGATGGAGTTACTCCCTGAGAGCATTGAAGAAAAGCTCTCATTGATTGTTTGTAGGCAGAGTTTCACTGCAGAGAGTTCATAGAGAAGAAAGAGGTCATTCAGCTGGGTGGAGGATGCAGCATATATAATCTACCTGAAACAGGAGAGGACATAGTTTGTATAGTGTGATTTGTACAAGAATATCAAGATTAGGTCCTACTGAGTGACAGAGATCATGGTGCAAGCTACAGGAATAAAACATTCACATTTTTACTCAAGAAACATTTATTGGACGCTACCACTTGTTCTAGGTGCTAAGGTTAGAGTATTAATAAAAAGAGTCAT
>PVKV010023918.1:15747-32516 GCA_004027835.1 Alouatta palliata
TTGGGAGGCCGAGGCGGGTGGATCACGAGGTCAAGAGATCGAGACCATCCTGGTCAACATGGTGAAACCCTGTCTCTACTAAAAATACAAAAATTAGCTGGGCATGGTGGCACGTGCCTGTAGTCCCAGCTACTCAGGAGGCTGAGGCAGGAGAATTGCTTGAACCCAGGAGGCGGAGGTTGCGGTGAGCCGAGATCGCCATTGCACTCCAGCCTGGGCAACAAGAGCGAAACTCCATCTCAAAAATAAATAAATAAATAAAAAATAAAAAAATAATAAATAAAAAATAAAAAGAGTCAGCCAAGCACAGTGGTTCATGCCTGTAATCCCAGCACTTTGGGAGGCTGAGGCATGTGGATTGCTTGAGATCAGGAGTTCAAGATCACTGTTGTCAAAATGGTGAAATCCTATTTCTATTAAATATACAAAAATTAGCCGGGCATAGTGGCAGGCATCTGTAGTCTCAGCTACTCAGGAGGCTAAGGCAGGAGGATTACTTGAGCCCAGGAGGTTGAGGCTGCAGTGAGCCGAGATCGTGTCACTGCCCTCCAGCCTGGGTGACAGAGTCAGACTCCATTTTAAAAAAGAAAAGAGTCAAAGCAATCGCCCTAATGGAACTCAACAAACTTGTAGTGGAATACAATAAGCAAATAAATAATAAATATATAAGTTGTCCAATGATTTTGGGTGCTATGGAGAAAATGAAATGGGTTAAAAAGATAGGGAATGTGAGGGATGAATGAAGATTGCTCTAGTGATAAGTGACAAGGGACAACTTTTTTAATTATGTAAACTTTGAGCAGAGATCAGAAAGGAGTTAGGCATGAAGATACCTAGGTGAAAAGGATTTAAGGTAGTAGAACAGCAAGTGCAAATGACTTATGGTCAGAGCATGGCTTTATATTTGGAGCGCAGTAACGTGTTGAGAGCGATTGGAGAGTGAAACAGAGAGAGAAGAAAACAGCCATATCACACAAGGCCAGCCAGGAGGACCCTGCTTGTACTCTTAACAGTGGAGAATCTCGAACTGAGAAGTGTTGCAACCTGAGCTACCTTGTGAAAGACTCTTTCTGGTTGTTATGTGGAGAACAGACTGGGGACTTGGAGGCAAGAAATCAATATTGGAATGAGTTCAATGGGAGATGGAAGGAGAGTAAGTGGAAAGAGCTGATTTAAACAACTTTTTAAAATAATTTTGCTGTAAAGGGAAAGGAGGAATGAAGCAGTAGATAGAGTGGCATGTGGTGTGAAGGAAGTGTTTTTATTATTTTTCACAGGGAAAATATGTTAACAAATGTTTGTTTTCAAAAAACAATCCATAGAGATGGAAATACTAACGATGCAGAATATGGAGGGGAGCATTACTGTAGTTTCGAGTTCCAAGTTGTCAAGAGTAGAGGACTGGCTGGATATACAGGACTGGGGTGCACATGCTTGGTTACAGGCGGGAAGACAGATGCAGGTAAAGATGCACATGGTTTGCTTCAATATGGTGTGGAGAACTTGCGAAATTTCTTTCCTGAATGCTTCTGTATTTGTTTGTTGGTTTCTCTGTGTTTTTCCCTTTGGAGTTGGAAATAAATTCATCAGCTGAAATTAAAGAGAATAGAGGAGACTTTGAAAAATTGCCATAATGGGAAATTATGTAATTTTTTTTAAGGAAAGAAAGTCTAGTGTAGAAATGGATTATCTGTGTATTTTCAGGTATGCCCCTCCAAACGTAATATTTGATTTGACTTGAAACTCTGGGGAAGAAAATGGCAGTAAAATTACTCGGGTTTGTTTAAAGAAATAGAACCAACAGGAGGGGTACGTGTGTGTGTGTGTGTGTGTGTGTAGAAAGAGAGAAAGAATTTTATTTTAAGTAATTGGTTTATGCTATTGGGGACGGCAAGCTTGAAATCTTCAGGGCAGGGCAGCAAGCTGTAGGCCCAGGAAATGGTTGATGTTGCAGTCTCATGTCTGAAGGCAGAATTCCTTTTTCCCTGGGGAACCTCAGTCTTTTAAGTCCCTCAATTGATTGGATGAAGTCTACCCACATTATAGAGGTAATCTGTTTTACTCAAATTCTACTTATTAAAATGTTAATCATATCTCAAAAATACTTTCACAGAAACATCTAGACTGGCATTTGAACAAAGACTGAGTCCTATGGCTTAACCAATTTTTGACCCATAAAATTAACCAGCATATGCTGTAACCAGAATGGAGGTTAGACTCTAGGTCTTCCAGCTATTCTTTTGCTTTTTACACTACTATATGTTCTAGAAAGCTAAATCAGAGTACTTAGTATGCAAATTTGGGCTTTCCTTCTCATTTCATGGCTATACATCTAGCAAATTCTTGCTTTGACGATGTTTTAATAAAACCATCAGAGATCATCAGTGTGGTCTGGGGAGGATGTTGAAGTTAAAGCATATAAACAAACCATACACACAATTAAGTATTAGTAAGAAACTGCTACTTTTACTTTATATCATGTAATTTCCACCTTAAGTTTCAAAATTTTGATATTATAAATTCCTTATTACGGACAAGGCAATGGAGATTAGAAGAGGTGGTAATGTATGCTCTAGAATCTAGGACTCAAATGCAGAAAACTCTGTGACTTCAGTGTCCAAGCTGTTATATTTTAAAATGCTCTGCCTTGGGCTATAGTCTGAAAAGAAGCTGTAGGCTTGAGTTCAGGCTCAACCAATGGCTGACCATATTCCCTGGTATACCTCGTAAATAATGTTAAGTGCCAGTTTCTTTTTCTATAAATGATAAAAATAACATCTGTGTGCTCTGTCTGGTAGTACTTTTTGAGGAACAGGTAAGAAACTTTATGTAAAAGTCCTTTTAGATTTTAAGAGACCTACTATATAGGTTTTTACTTTCTATGATCTGAATGTTTGTGTCTTCCCAAAATTTAGATGTTGAAACTTTATCTCCAATGTGATAGTATTAAGAGATGGGTACTTGGGCAGGTGATTAGGCTATAAGGTCTATGTCCTCATGAATGAGATTAGTGTTCTTCTAAAAGAGGCTTGAGGGAGCTTGTTTGCCCCTTCCACCATGTGAGGGCACAGAGAAAAGACACCATCTTTGAAGCAGAGCACAGACCCTCACCAGACACTGGACCTACTCGCCCCTTGAATATGACGCCCCAGCCACCAGAACCCTGAACAATAAATTTCTGTTGTTTGTAAATTACCCAGTCTAAGATATTTTGCAACAGCAGTCCAAATGGACTAAGAAACAACAATTATCATGTGAAAACAATTAGCATTTCCCCTGATGTACATTGATAATGCAGAATTATTTTAAAAATGGAAGTCGGGCGCAGTGGCTCATGCCTGTAATCCCAGCACTTTGGGAGGCTAAGGTGGGCGGATCATGAGGTCAGGGGTTTCAGACCATCCTGACCAAGATGGTGAAACTCCATCTCTACTAAACATACAAAGCCTGGTATTGTGGCATGCAACTTTAATCCCAGCTACTCAGGACGCTGAGGCAGGAGAATCCCTTGAACTTGGGAGGCAGAAGTTGCAGTGAGCCAAGATCACACCAATGCACTCTAGCCTGGAGACAGAGCCAGACTCTGTCTCAAAACAAAACAAACAAACAAATAAAATGGAGCCACTTAATCCTTGCTGTTTTTGGAAATCCACATAGTTTAAGAAAACAGAGGGTCCCCTGGCTTAGCAATTTTGGTGATCATTGTTTTCTTTATCACATTTGAAGAAAAAGTAAAAAGTAATTCAATTTAAATGTACGAAATGTTACTAATTCATAAGAACTCAAGTATGCATTCAATAAATTGCAATATTGCATTCAATCCCAAAGAAAAATACTAACAAGATACATATTAATTTTAATATCCATCTTGTCTACTGAATGATTTTACTCTGGTGACACATACCTGCCACGTAATACCTAGAGGAGAATTAGACTCAGATGATTAATTAGCCATATCTCACAATCCTTTCTATGTCATGGACCTGCAGGTGCCCACTCATTTGGGATTCATTTAACCTCAGTTTTGTGACAGCCCAGCAAGATCTGGGAATACAGCAGCTGAAATTACAACAAAATGCCACAACTTACTTGAAGAGTGTTAAAAAAAATAACTTTTATTTACTCAAAACAATAAATATCTCAGAGAGGTCGTTCTTTATACCTGGCTCCAATAATAGAATCTATAAAATGCTAAATTAATAAAGTCATTCAGCAGTAGAAATTATAAGAATATTCCATTATTTGTGGTTAATGATACTTTCTGTGGCCGAAACATTTTGTCTGTTGAAGAAAATTAATTATTAAATATAATACTCTTATTCTAATTATCTTCCTTAAAATATAATTTAGTCACTTCATTAGAGTATTACTAGTGCTGTGAAAATGAAAAGCTGGTAATATATAATAGAATCACTATACATTTTTAATTTTATTCCTGTATTTTACTTACAGAAAAATAATTTTATATTTTCTGTTATGCATTAAATTATATTCAAGTTCTACATGTACACTCATGTAGAAACTTAAACAGAATGAAGAAAATGCAGTGTGATTTGGATTGGTCAATTGAGCAACCTATTAGAACATAACTAATTTTGTCTTCTTTTAAACTACACATTTTTTTAAAAAAATTGAATTTATCTTTGGTCATGTGCTTATCGCACTCTAAAAGGTGTGTGTGATATTCTACTCCTATAAAAGTCCTTTCTTGGTTTTATTTATTATCTTGTCTACACAGCATGTTTTATACACTTTAAAGCTATGCTTTGTATTCTATCTGTTTTTGTTTCTGTTGTTATTTTGTTTGTAGCACAGATGAGATTGTAGTATCCTTTTTTTTTTTTTTCGTATTTCTCATTCTACTTTGTAAGAAGTTGCAAATAAAGAATTATTTCTGATCTCTACTAATTCCTACATTACAAAATATATGCAGTTCTTTTAGGTCTGGGTCACTTGGAGTTTTATGGTATCACTTATATTCACTCATCCTAATGGGTATTCAAAAAAGTGTATTCAATAATAGATGATATAATAATAGAAGTTAGTATTTACTCTGCTTATACTGTAAAGTTAATATCTCTTTATGATATTACTACTAATTAAGTTTTATTACTATACTTATTTTACAAATGAGGAAATTGTGGTCATATAATTTAATAAAATTTTCCAGTGACACACTGCTAGCAAATGGCAGAGGATGGCTTTGGTCCAGGTTGGCTTTACCTTATTGGCCTGAGTAAAGAGCCACACTGCTGTACACTTTGTTATCATGCTCTAAATAATGATCTGTGTAGAAAAAAGTCAGCTTGACCTCTTGAAAAACTGCAGTGTCTCTCATGGTAGTTGCTCCCTGCTCTGAATCTTCCCTGATAGAAAATAATCTTCCTTTCCATGCAATTCCACCCTTTGAAGATCACAAAAAAATTCAGAGACTCATGAGATAGAGAATATACACATAGAAAGGAAGACAGAGTCTTGTAGACAATTAGTGCACACTTTATACTGTAAGTCTACGTTGCTTATTATTAATGTCATAATGAAATTTTAATTGACTAATGTCATGTCACCTGTCATAGTGTTTATTAAACTATTAATGCACTAAACATAAAATAAGCTTTGATAAAGTTTTTAAAATTCTTTATGATTGCCTGCATTTTGTCCTCCTGTTTCCAGGTGTGTGCTAATTTTAGAAAAGCCAATTATATTCATTTCCCTTCAAGCCTAATGTTCACTTATAGTGACATTTGAAGATATTTGAATCTAATTTTTCCACCTCTCACCTGGTTTCATGTCATGAGATGGTTGGTGAGTCCTCATCTTTAGGATTTCTTTTTCTCTTTTTCACACTGGCCTCTCAGGTGTGGTTTTCTCTTTGGCTCTGGTTTTCTTTTTTTTCTTTTTTCTTCTACAAGCCAGTGACTCAAGCCCTATTTTTTTTAATGGGGGTTTCTATCTGATAATAAGGAGGACTGTATCACCTCTCTCAGCTTAAGCAGAGATATGATTCACAGGCATTTACATAGAATACTAGTAGAACATGTTCACATTCTTGTGCTAAAGCACTTAGCTTTCCATTATTTGCTTTTTCTGTAAGCAAACTGAACGTAAGCCCTGATATTGGGATCATCAACTGCTTCTATAAAGATTTTCAAGTTACATTTACAAAATGCAAATCACATTCAACTATATGTTCTTTCATTAACTTAATTTTAAATGTAACGTATTTGTTGAGCAATTGTGGAAGGTGAAGAACTCTGTGAAGATTCGTGCAGTTACACTTAAAGAAATGAATAAATTAAAGAAAACATAATGCGTGAAGTCTACATAGCTGAGAATTAAGACCTCTAATACAAAAAGAGCTTGAGAACTTTTAGCACATTTAAACATAAATATAAAGAAGTGTCTGTAGCAGTAAACATACCACCTTTCTTAGAAACTTCATGTATGTTCAATCTATCAGCAGAGCTATAAATTCTAAACTCAAATGTGTCACCAATCATTTTTACTTCATTCTACTTTCACAGTCTTTCTATTTGGACTATTGCAAGTATTTCCTAATATACTTTCCAGCTTTCATTCTTAATCATTCACCTCAATCATATTGTCACATAGAAAAGTGAGTTTTAATAAGAATGTATTATGTCATATTGTTCTTCTACTTAAAGTCTATGAATGTCTATATAAATGGTGTCCTGGTACTATGGTATGAATGTTTGTACTCCCTAAAATCCATGTGTTGAAACTTAGTCCCCAGTGTGATAGTAAAAGGAGGCACAGCTTTGGGGAAGTGACTATATCAAGACAGTGGAGCTGTTATGAATGGGATTAGAGTCCTTATAAAAAAATAAAAAGACCCAAGTGAGCCAGGTGAGGTGGCTCATGTCTATAATCCCAGCACTTTGGGAGGCTGAGAAGGGAAGATCACTCGAGGTCAGGAGTTTGAGACTGGCCAATATGGTGACACCCTGTCTCTACCAAAAATACAAAAATTAGCCGAGTGCGGTGGCGTGTCCCTGTAGTCCCAGCTACTCATGAGGCCAAGAGAGGAGAATCGCTTGGACCTGGGAGGCAGAGGTTGCAGTGAGCCAAGATCTCACATTGCACTGCAGCCTGGAAGTCACAGGGAGACTCCAACTCAAACAAAGCAACACCCAAGGGAGCTCATTATCTTTGTCACCACCTTACATATTATGAGCAGGCAATACAGGCTTGAGATGTGGCTAGTTCTGTCTTACTGCTTGATCATATCAGTGGACGGGGACAGGTTCTATTTTAAATGTTATACCTTAGCAAAGTACGTGCACCTTCTAGGTGAGTTAACCTGTTTTTCTATTTTACCAACATTTTACTCTGAAAGATTTTTTAAAGTACCTATTAACCATTTGTATTTGTAATGTGTTATTAACTAATATAATGATTAATAACTTACCAGAGAGGAGAAAAAGAAGGGTTACTCATCAAAAGTAACTTGATGGATAATATTCAAAATATATAACAAGAGGATGATAGAGAGGATGATAGCACTGAGAACTCCGAGGAGAGAGCAGTGGAACAATGGGTCAGCGAGACCAGTGCCCATCAGCTGAGTATTAGCCCTGACTTGCCCCAAAGCAACCATTTAACTCAGGAGTATGTGGTTAAATGGAAGCTCTATGGCAAAAGATTCTGAAGAGGGCCTGTCTTTTGTTGGCTGCCCAAAGGAGAATGAACATACTTGGGAAAAGAGAAGTCAGACTGTGGACTTCTCTAAGTAGACAATCCAGAGGAGCCCAGGAGAGAGATCTGGTATCCAGACACGCATTTGGAGGGCAGAACATGCATTTGGTCACTGAAATTCTAAAGAGCAGGCCTTCTAAAGAGCAGGTCTGTTTTCTTGGGCAGCACCTGTTAAGTGGGAAATTCAGATTCAGCAGAATTGAGTGAAGCCTGAAATTCACATTTTTGACAACTTCACAAATGAGGCCTATGCTAGTCCACAGACCATGATTTGAAGAGCAAGGTTTCCTGCTGGTGGATGGAAGAGAAGGGAAATTAGGACACTGAGGAATCTTTTTTTAAGGGAGAAGTAGGAAAAGAGGAGACAGCAAGGAGATTGAGACAGTGTGACATGGAAGGTAAAAAGAAGTCAAGGAGATATTGGTGTCAATTAAAGTCATATTTTTGTTGCTTTTTTTCTTTCAGTTTATATTAACTAAAATTAACCAGCATTTGAGTAATTCTTTATAGTAGCTTGATTTTTCTAAATAATTTTTGTTGTTGTTCTTATAAGGTCCAAAGACAAAAAAAAAAAAAAATTGCTCACTCCTTGTTTCAGACAGAATACTGGTCCTCATAGGGTAAACAAATTTTTCCAGCATCTAACACCTGAAAAAATCATGTTGCTTTGTAAGTGATTAAAATCCAATTCAGAACAATTGGTGCCACAAGAAACAATACTGCATTGTAGAATTGACGGAGGAGTCAAAAACCCAGCTGCAGGGAGGGTGGTGTTGCTGCTGGGCCTCAACATTAACTAAACATTGGACCTTGGATCCTATCATGACCTCAGCACACAGATGTAACTCTCTTAGCCAACATAACCTTTCTCTTCATGGAGTGATAGTGTTTCCAAGTTCAGTAGTTTATATTTTAAAACTATTGTCTCCTACATGGCAAAATATCAAGAAAACAATGATCTAATCTGTCATAGCCAGTATCAGGATTATGTAAGAGAGAGAAGTTGTCCAGGACTCATATGGTTAGAGCTTGAAAGAGAGCAGTTGTCAGAATATGGGAAAAATGAGGGAGAAATTAGGCAAATCAGGCAGGTGAGTGCTGGGTCAGAGAACAAAATGTATCCACTATAATAAAAAAACATAAACACATGCACTATTTTTATATTTCCCGATGTTAATGTATGAAATTACTAATAGAGGTTATATGAGTTCTCAAAAACTATAAGATTAGGCAGACATGCAGGAATTTAATACCATGTCATTGATGTATATGTGCTAATGAATGAATGGAGTTATTTTGAAACAATGAATGTATACACACACAAATACCACTCACATTCACTGAGAATAAAATTTATATGTTTTCTGAAAACTCGTGTGTTTTCCATATAGCAGGAAGTTGCCAAAATATTTATTTGTGACCCCTCTGTCTATGGTTACATCCTCACACTCAAGAAAGAGCAACAACATTACCTGCTGCATGCAATAAATGCACGTTTAACCGTATTTATAAGAAACAGTTAAAATTAGTGTATAGTAAACATAATCTTTTTGAATTTTTCAAATGAGAATTTAAAAAGTCTGATGTTGAAAAATGGGTAAAAGTGATAGATTTTTATCAGAATATCAAAAGCTGCAAAATAGTTGCTAGTATAGAGCTATTAAAAATGCTCTTAAAATTTCCATTTAGACATTTCAGCAGTTCAGGAGTATTCATAGTGCATTTGCACTTCTTTTCTCTGCTTCCAGCAATGAGCTTGAAATTGTTTCCTTCGGGGAACTAAAAATCCTTCCTAGAACTTTGCTTTTCTCTCTATTTTATCACACATCTCATCTTGCTAAGAGACCAAATCCATATTTAAATACTAATGTGATAAAAATCTATTTATCAGGAAAATAAAGTGATATCTTTTATTTGAATTTGAATGGATGGAGACATTTCAAATTTCACCTAGCATAAGAGAGCATAGTTTGGAAACAATAAGTCAGAGGAGAATCTCCAGAGCATACTCATGTATGCCAACTGGAGATTAGATTTAAATAATTAGTGAAATCATTTGTGTGCTAGAAAGATGATGTCTTTCCTCTGCACAGTACTGCTGCAGAGATCAAATCCAGAAAGTTGTCTTCCAGGAACTTTAAGATCCACCATCTTGATTGAGCCATAGGGAAATTTTACCTTCAATTAAGAGTTAGAGGTTGTGTTGGTATAAGTGAATCCTTATATAGGAGGAAAAAACAAAATTAGCCATCTCTTTATGGAAAAGCAAGACTTACTAATGAGCATGGAACATTACTGAGCCATTTTTTTTTTCTGTTTTTAATTATAGGTAGCGTAATCTTTTCATAAGTCCATAGTATTTTATCTTTATCCAGGTCCACACAGAACAGGAGGGATCAGTAATCAGGTGATTCTGGATAACTAGGCACCGAACTTTATGACTTACCTACACTGTCAAACTAACCTACACTGACAAACCTTTGGAGGTTTGTCCCCTCCAAAGCTCATATTGAAATTTAATCCCCATTGTTGGAGGTGGGGCCTGTTGGGAGGTGTTTCCGTCATGAGGCCGGATCCATCAAGAATAGCTTGCTGCCATGCTATGGTAATGGGTGAGTCCTCACTGTGAGTTCACGCTAGACCTGGTTGTTCAAAAGACTGTTACACCACCCCCCTTCTTTCTCTCTTGTTCTCATGTTCACTATGTGATATGCCTGCTCCTCCTTCACCTTCCACCATGATTGGAAGCTTCCTGAAGCCCTCACCAGAAGCAGATGCCAGCACCACATATCCATGGAGCCTGTAGTACTCTGAGCCAAAATAAACCACTTTTATTTATATGTTACCCAGCCTCATGTATTTCTTTAGAGTAACACAGAATGAAATAATACAGAAAAAGAATGGGAGGGATCAGTAATGAGGTAACTCTGGGGGAACTAGACACACCACTTTATAATATATTTAGACATTCTAGTAGAAAAGAGAGGGTTAAGCATTACCAAGGAAGTAATATTGAGGCTTTCTGGAGCTATGAAACTAACAAAGATGGATAAGAAATCTACCAAGTCCTTCCTGTGGCATCTCCTTGAGGCTGGATTATAGCATGGAAACTCAATGATCGACTATTAATGTCGATATTTCCTCAGCTTAAATAAATCAATTTTTTTAAATAATTATTGGAACTTGATGAAAATAAATAGGAAACTTTCTTTTTACCCTCGTCATTTTTAATCATTAGGTAAGTGTAGTTTAAAAACTAGAGTTTGTTCTGTATTTCCTATTCCTTCCTTACAGTCTCATGTATAATGCCCTACTTGCAGTTTACAGTGTTTTAAAAATACTTATCCACACTCTCATCATCCTGCCTTTACCTCTTAAGTTTGTCCTTGTAGCCAGGACATTGATTACTTTTCAGGGTGTTACTGGGAAATAACTCAGAAAAAATTAAGATTATGATTTCCTTTCCTTGGGACTCTTCTATTTTCACATAATTTTAGCTCACTTTTCTTCCATGACAGCTTGTGACATGAGTCAATCAATACTAGGCTCATCACCATTTCCTCATTTGCCAGCAACTTTAAAATTATTGCACTACACAATTGTATTGATCCATAAATAAATGGCAGATAGTTT
This sequence comes from Alouatta palliata, assembly GCA_004027835.1. Taxonomy (NCBI): domain Eukaryota; kingdom Metazoa; phylum Chordata; class Mammalia; order Primates; family Atelidae; genus Alouatta; species Alouatta palliata. Next base: position 27,097 of record PVKV010023918.1, read on the forward strand.
GACCGGCAGTTTTATGATTTTATAGAAATTATAAAGTAGACCCAAAGATTCTAAATGACTCTACTTCACTGGAGAGTAGATGATTAATATTCTGTGGGATACAAAAAGGAAGTAGAACTTGAAGATCTAAAATTTTTCTTAAGTATTTATGTCAATAGACCCATATGTTATACAGTTGTAACAGTAGGATCTTCTTTATATATTAAAAAGTTGATGTTGGTCATATTGCTTTCAGAAAACCAATATTGAAGAAAGTATGACCTAGGAAAGGTTTTTGTAAAATTCCAGTGCCTGCTACTGAAGCAGCTGACTCTGAGTTAAGAAAGAAGGTATATACTTTAGACATCACAAATAGAAAGTGGTATATAAATTATAGACCTAAAAATTTTAATATATCAAAAACTGATATTTTTATCTCAGTTTACATGAAAGTTTAAACTTTCCCTCTACTGTCACCTCCCTGCTCTACCTTCTAGGTTAAAAAATGTGTGGCTCTCAACATCGATGAATGAAGTATGTTTGCCTAATTTCTATAATTTCCTCAGACAAAGATTGTTTCTATGAAGAGAGGGTGGTCAGTTAGTATGTCTGTGGCAAATGATGACAGGAGTCCTGAGATGATGGAGGAGGCAATGAAAGCTAAAAGCTGAGGAGTAGAGGGGCTCTAGTTTATTAAGATAAGATGTTGAGAAAGCAATTTACATAAACTAAAGAGATTCAAAAAGTGTAATTTTGCAAGAATCAAATATCACAGATGTCTACAGGCTGGTCAGTGTCTCTTTGCTTCACTAGAATTCTTATCTGGCCACTGTTGAAAGACCATCAGGTGATGTTATTAGGTTGATACTGAAGTAATGGCAAAAACCTCAATTACTTTGGCACCAACCTAATACATCTGATGAGTGTACCATCTCAATCCTCTCTAATTCTCAGCACATTATGACCTGAAATGCACCAAAAGTGGTATCTTATTCAGAAGTATAAGGTCAATCAATAAAAAGTGCAACAACTATACATGCTGACTCTGAAAATTTATTTTTCTCTTTGGGGATGAGTATTTTTCCTTCTTTTAAGAAGTTACTACAATTTTCAACACAGAATTTTGATCCTGAAATTACAATTTGTTGTCCAAGAATTGAGAAATAACTAATGCCTCATTGGAGTTCTGCATATGCATATGTGCATACATATGTTTGAATAATAAATATCTGTGAACCATGTGGAATTGCTCATATTTGATTGCTGTTAACTTTCAAAATCGTTTTTTTTATAATTCAACTTGTAATTGATGAATCCATAAAAATAGAAATATTGAGGAAAAACATTTTTCTTCTCTTCATCACTCCTTGGAGTTCCTGGTGCATGGGAAGTGTTACATAAGTATTAGTACTTTTAATTCTAAGCAAGAGGCCTATCTTGCTTAGTACAACTGTTAGCAATGGTGTACCTGACCTTCCTTAGCAGAAAATTACTTATTTTCCTATTCAATGCAAGTGTATCCTGCCAGCTTTCAAAAGAAAATATTTAGAAACAAACATGTTTTACTACTCTTTCTGATATGAGTTTATAGAACTAAGCCATTGCTGTTTTTGTTGTTAGCATAATTATGTAAAGGTCTGTGGTTTTTTTTAACTCTGTTTTTCAGTCTGTCATTTTTCCTCTAAATTACTGTTTATTACATTGAATGAAGTTGAGAAAAACACATTATTCAGGCATAAGTTAAATATGGATTGGTTGCAGATATTATTGTTTGAAACTATTTAGAGTTACAACATTCTTCCTATAGGATAAAGAATGACAGACTTGGAAGGCATTTATTTACCTCAAACTTCATGTAATTCATAGAAGAAAGGGAAGATTCAGAAATAATAGAAGATTATTCCAAAATCATGAAACTAGTTACTGGTTGGAATTTTCTAACTACTCCTTAGGTAAACATGACATCTACCAATTAAATATATTTTGAAACATTCAAGTTACTATTTCCTCAAAAATTCTGAAAACTCAGTGTTGGCCATTTGGGGTTTATGCAGTTCAGTTTCTTTCACTTCTTCAACAGAGGTAACATTCCCTCCACAGCAATGGTCATAGGATCCTAATTCAAGTGTGTGTTTAACATGCTGTTAACATAGCTTGTCTTCAAGGCAGTTCTGTATAACATAGTCTGCATATCCCAGATTCTGGTAGATTACTTCACAGTTGCAGAATCTGGGATTCAGATATCCACATAGGAATGTGTTTTAACATTTCAGGCCTGTGTGCCCCAAGCACTCTGCTATGCAATATCGGTTTTATGGTAGAAGGAACATACAGTTTATCAATTGAGAAGTAAAAATGTCTCTTCATTTAGATCAAATTCATCTAGTAAAGTTTCCTTAAATAAGGTAAATATACATCAGCACTTGACAAACATTAGTTGGTCTTTTTTTTTAATTTTTGAAGGTAAATGAAAGGTGTATATATTTATGGTGTACATGAAATGCTTTGATACAGGCACGCAATGCAAAATAAGCACATCATGGAGAATGGGGTATCCATCCCCTTAAGAATTTATTCTTTGAGTCACAAATAATCCAATTACATTCTTCAAGTTATTTTAAAGTATACAATTTATTATTGCCCATAGTCACCCTATTGTGCTATCAAATGGTAGGTCTTTATGCTTTCTGTTTTTTATGTGCCCATGAAAAATCCCCATCAACCCTTTCAGACTCTGGTAACTATCCTTCTACATTCCATATCCATGAGTTCAACTGATTTGATTTCTAGATCCCACAAATAAGTGAAAATATTCAATATTTATTTTTCTGTGCCTGGATTATTTCACTTAAGATAGTGATCTTCACTTCCACACATGTTATTGCAAATGACTGTGTCTCATTATTTTGAATGGCTGAATACTACTCCATTGTGTATATGTACCACATTTTCTTTATTTGATCATCTGTTGAGGGACACTTAGGTTGCCCCATATTGTAGCTATTGTAAAAAGTGCTGCAACAAACATGGGAGTGTGGATATCTCTTTGATATACTGATTTCCTTTCTTTTGTGAATCAACCAAGCAGTAGGTTTGCTGGATCATATGACAGCTTAATTTTTAGGGTTGTGAGGAACCACCAAACTGTTCTCCATAGTGGTAGTACTAACTTACATTTCTGCCAAACTGTACAAGGTTCCTTTGTTCCACAATCTTGTCAACATTTGTTATTGCCTGTGTATTTGATACAAGCCTTTTAACTCTGGTGAGATGATAACTCACTGAATCTTTTTTTTTTTTTTTCCTTTTTTAAGACAGGCTCTCGCCCAGGCTGGAGTGCAGTGGCGTGACCTTGGTCAGTGCAACCTCTGTCTCCCAGGATCAAGTGAATCTGTAGATTGCTCTGGGGAGTATGGACATTTTAACAACATTGATTCTTTCAGTCCGTGAACATAGAATATTCTCCTATTTTTTGGTGTCTTCTTCAATTTCATACATCTGTGTTTTATAGTTTTTATTATAGAGATCTTTCACTTCTTGGGTTAATTTTTAGGTATTTAATTTTTTGTGTGGCTATTGTAAATGGGACTTTTTATTTCCTTTTCACATTCTTCGTTGTTGACATATAGAAATGCTATTGATTTTTGTATGTTTATTTTGTATGTTGAATTGTATCCAAATTCAACTTTGCTGAATTTGTTTATCAGTGTTAATAGTTTTCTTGTGAAGACTTTAGGTTTTTCGAAATATAAGATCATATCATCTACAAACAAAGATAATTTTACTTCTTCCTTTCAAATTTGAATGCCCTTTATATCTTTTTCTTTTCTTACTGCAAAACCTTCCAGTACTACGTTGAATAACAGTGTTAACAGTGGGTATCCTTGTTGTGTTCCCAATCTTAGAGAAAAGGCTTTTAGTATTTTCCTCAATAAATATACTAGCTGTGGATCTGTCAAATATGAGTTCTATTATGTTAAAGTATGTTCCTTCTATACCCAGTTTTTAAGGGCTTTCCATCCTGAAGGGCCACTAAATTTTATCAAATGCTTTTTCAGCATCAATTCATATGATCATATTGTTTTTATTCTTTATTGCGTTGCTATGATGTATCATGTTGATTGATTAGTGTATGTTGACTCATCCTTGCATCCCAGATATAAATCCCACTTGAAATATTCTTCGGAGATACTGACTTGTTGTTTTCTTTTTTCTTTTTTTTTTTTTTTTTTTTTAGTGTGTCTTCATTCGGTTTTGGTATCAGGGTAATATTGGCCTCATAGAATGAGTTTGGTAGTATTCCCTTCTTCATTTTTCAGAATAGTTTGAGTAAGATTTGTATTAGTTCTTTCAATGTTTGATAGAATTTAGCAGTTAAGCCATTGCGTTTTAGGCTTTCTTTACTGGGAGACTTTATAGCTTCATGTCATTGTTTTCCAGGTTTTGGATTGTTTTTATGATTTAATCTTGGCGGTTTTGTCTATCTTGGGATTTGTTTCTTTCTCCTAGATTTTCCAATTCATTGGTGTATCATTGCTCCTAATGGCCACTAATGATTCTTTGAATTTCTGCAGTATCAGTTATAATGTCTTATTTTTCATTTCCGATTTTATTTGTTTGGATCTTTTTCTTTATTTCTTAGTTAGTCTGGATAAATGTTTGCCAATTTTTTTTTCAAAAAACCAACTTAATTTTTTATTGATCTTTTGTATTATTTTCTTCATTTCAATTTCATTCCTTTCTGCTCTGATTTTTATTGTTTCTTTTATTCTACTAATTTTGACTTGGTTTGACCTCGCTTTTCTAGTTCTTTAAAGTGCATTGTTAGATTATTAATTTGAAATTTTTCCTCTTTTTAAGAAATAGGCACTCATAGCTATAAAATTCCCTCTGAGTACTGCATTTGCTGTATCCCATAGGTTTTGGTGTATTGTGCTTCTATTATCATTTGTTTCAAGGCATTTTTCAATTTCCTTCTTAATTTCTTCATTGACCACCAGTCATTCAGGAGCATATTGTTTAATTTCCATGGTTTGTTTTATCATCCCCCAAAATTCAGGAAAAATACTGACAAAATTTAAAAAATAGTTTATGACAAATATCAGCACACTTAGAAGGAAAGCATCCGTAGTCCACTAAAATGCACACAGATATCCAAACTTTTTCAGTGAATTATTTTCAAAACCAGTATCACATGTTATGTTGTTAAATAATGAATTACTAAGTTGAATATTACCTTCATTATGTAATATGGCTATATTTTTCAAAGTTGTGAAGCTGATATTGTTTAGTTACTTTTTTTTTAATTGCATTTTAGGTTTGGGGGTACATGTGAAGAACATGCAAGATTGTTGCATAGGTACACACGTGGCAGTGTGATTTGCTGCCTTCCTCCCCATCACCTATATCTGGCATTTCTCCCCATGCTATCCCTCCCCAAC
>PVKV010023919.1:0-32415 GCA_004027835.1 Alouatta palliata
CTGCAGCACGGAGAGGGTTCGGTTGGAGGCCAAGGCCTCAGCCATGGACCTGGCACCATCATCCCTGATGGTGTTGCCCTGGAGGCTGCAGAGACAAGAAGAGGCGCATCACTGAAGGACCAGAAGCTGGAACCCAGGGGCTTGAACCCTCTCCACAGTGGGGGCACCTCTGTGGAGCAAGGTACCCCAGAGTCACCAATGCCCAAGAGGGGAGAGCAGCCAACTTGAGTGAGAAAGGACTCTGACCACTACGTGCCCTCACTGCCCACCATGCTGGGAGAGCATTTGGCCCTTTGCCCCACTGCCTGCGGCTTCGGTTTTTCTTTGGATTGCTGAGTGTTTGCTGGCCAGCTGGGAACAAGGTGCTCTCTGAATAACCACAAGGTCATCAGTGGTCCTCATTATAGCGGAAAGACACAGGATCCAAGTGTTGGTGAGAATACGGAGAAACTGCAACCCTCACACTGCTGGTGGGGATGCTGAATGGTCCGGTCTCTATGGGACATGATCTGGCAGGTCCTTAAAAGGTTAAACATGGGGTGACCATGTGACCCAGCAATTCCATTCCTCAGTATATACTCAAAAGAATTGAAAACAGGCACGGGAAGACTAGTTTACCAATGCTCACAGCAGCGTTATTCATATAACCAAATACTATTGCTTAGCATTATTGAATAGCATTACTCATATAACCAGCAGCATTATTCATATAACCAAAAAGTGGAAACAGCCTGAATGGCCATCATCAGATGAATGGATCAACACATTAGGGTCTGTCCATCCCATGGAATATGTATGATTCAGCCTTAAAATGGAGGGAAGACGCCGGGTGCAGCAGCTCAGTTTTAATCCCAGCACTTTGGGAGGCTGAGGCAGGTGGATCACTTGAGATCAGCAGTTCAAGACCAGCCTGGCCAACATGGTGAAACCCCATCTCTACTAAAAATACAAAAATTAGCTGGGCATGTTGGCACAAGCCTGTAATCCCAGCTACTCGGGGAGCTGAGACAGGAGAATTGCTTGAACTTGGGAAGTACAGGTTGCAGTGAGCCGCCTCCAGTCTGGGTGACAAAGCGAGACGTCTCAAAAAAATAAAGTAGCTGGGTGTGGTGTCTCACGCCTGTAATCTCAGCACTTTGGGAGGCTGAGGAGGGTGAATCACCTGAGGTCGGGAGTTCGAGACCAGCCTGATCAACATGGAGAGAAACCCCGTATCTACTAAAAACAAATTAGCCAAGAGTGGTGGCACATGCCTGTCATCCAGCTATTCGGGAGGCTGAGGCGAGAATTACTTGAACCCAGGAGGTGGAGGTTGCAGTGAGCCAAGATCACACCATTGTATTCCAGCCTGGGCAGCAAGAGCAAAACTCTGTCTCAATAATAATAATAACATAATAATAATCAAGTTAAAATGGAAGGAAGCATTGACACATGGTACCACATGGATGAAGTTTAAAAAATCATGCTCCAGGAAGAAAGACAAACACCAAAGGCCAGACTCTAGAAATCTATTTACAGAAATGTCCAGGATAGGTAAATCCTTAGAGACAGGAAGCTGATTGGTGGTTGCCAGGGGCTGGGGAAAAGGGATAATGGGAAGTGACTGCTTATGGGTATGAGGTCTCCTTTAGGGGTGCTGAAAATATTCTGGAACTAGACAGAGGTGATGGTGGCACAACATTGTGAATGTATGAAATGCCACCGAACTGTATACTTTAAAACAGTCAGGTTTTTTGTTTGTTTTGTTTTTTTGAGATGGAGTCTCGCTCTGTTGCCCAGGCTGGAGTGCGGTGGTGTGATCTCTGCTCACTGCAACCTCTGCCTCCTGGGCTCAACTCAACCTCAGCTTCTTGAGTAGCTAGGACCACAGGCACTTGCCACCATGCCTGGCTAATTTTTTTTTTTTTTTTTAAGTAGAGACACGGTTTTACTATGTTGGTCAGGCTGGTCTTGAAATCCTAACCTCAAGTGATCCACCTGCCTTGGCCTCCCAAAGTGCTGGGATTATAGGCATCAGCCTCTGGGACCCATCTAAAACAGTTTTATGTTATATGAATTTCACTCTAATAAAAATGAATGAATGAATGAAAACAGAACAGAAAAGTGGTACCCACTCAACTAAGGATAGATACAACCATAGGCTCTTAAAGGAGACATTACAGGCTGGGCATGGTGACTCATGCCTGTAATTCCAGCAGTTTGGGATGCCGAGATGGGCGGATTGCGTGAGTGCAGGAGTTCGAGACCAGCCTGGCCTACATGGTGAAACCCCATCTCTACTAAAAATACAAAAAAAGCCAGGTGTGGTGGCACGTGCCTGTAATCCCAGCTACTTGGGAGGCTGAGGCAGGAGAATTGCTTGAACCTAGGAGGCAGAGGTTGCAGTGAGCCGAGATTGAACCACTGCACTCCAGCCTGGGTGACAGAGCAAGTCTCCATCTCAAAAATAAAAAGGAGACATAACAAACCACATCACACCATAGGCACCTTCTGGAAAGTGGGCTTTTTATGTCCTGGAAAATACCGCAAGGGAAAATTTTGACACCATGGCCTTGGAGATTTCCTCTTCATTGCAGCATAGGAGGTTTCCCTAAAAGATGATTTTGCCCTTCCAGCTCTACATACCACTACCTGATGTCTCCTCTGTCCCCTGCTCAGGCCACACACACAAGCTCAAAGTCTAGGGAAGATCTGGAGCCTGGAAACTTGCTTAAGGCACAAGATCCCCAGCACCCAATGGGATGGGAGCCGGTATCCCATGACTACCATCTTTGTTTGTTTTGAGACGGAGTTTCACTCTGTCACCCAGGCTGGAGTGTGGTAGAGTGATTCTGGCTCGCTGCAACCTCTGCTTCCCAGGTTCAAAAGATTCTCCTGCCTCATCCTCCGACTTGCTGGGATTACAGGCACCTGCCACCATGCCCAGCTAATTTTTGTATTTTAGTAGAGACAGGGCTTCACTATGTTGGCCAGGATGGTCTCAAACTCCTGACCCCAAGCGATCCACCTGCCTTCTCCTCCCAAAGTGTTGATATTACAGGCATGAGCCACCACGCCTGGCCCCATGCCCACCATCAAGAATCACCTCCCACTCTCATAGGTCACGCCTGAGGAGCGGGTTTTCTGGGCCCTCTCTTGGGGTCACAAGACAGGGAGCAGGTGACACGCACCTCAGAGAGGTCAGAGTGCGGTTGATCTTCAGAGCATCTGCCAGTCCCTTGGCCCCTTGTGGTCCAATGGAGTTACCGCGGAGGCTGAAGGAAGAAAGAGATGCCTTCTTCATCTATCTCCCAGGGAGGGAAGGGGAAACAGGAACTGCATTGACTTTGAAATCCGTGATGTTCTAAGGGAATGTATGAGGGCCTAGGATGTCATGTTTGGTGGAACCAGGGCAGAGATCCTTTTATGAACACGGAAGGAGTTTCCCCAAGACTGTCCCAGGTGTTGGGAAAAAGAAAACAGGACCTGATGGACTAGTGGGCTTGGACCAAGTGTGGAGATGAGAATGATGGCCCCAGGTGCAGGGCCAAACATCTGGTTCTTCCCTGGCTGGAGCCCAGCAACTGAGGAGCCATGGTTCTGCTCGCTGTCCTTCTGCCCCACCAGGAAGGCTTGTGCGCTAAGGTGCAGCCTCCCTGTGTCTTACTCCTACAGGAGTCTTAGAACCTGCTCCACATGAAGTATGAGTATTATGTCGAGATGCCACCCAGGGGCTGAATCATGGGAATCAGAGAAGGACAGACAGGTAAGACCCCAGTCATTTAATAGGAGGGGAGGGGACTTTGCAAGATGCCTCACAACTCTTCTGGTTCCAATGGTGAAAGTCCGGCCTTGGTTTTCCTACTTACTCCAGAGAGGTCAGACTTCTGTTGACCAGGAGGGATCTGGCCAGAGCTTTGGCCCCTTTGTTACTGATCTGGTTCTCTGCCAGGCTGCCCAAGGAGAGGGAGAGGAGTGGTTATTTTCGGTGTGCACATATCACGGCCCTTTCTCAACGCTGTGCCCATGATCGATCCTCTAGGCCTCCCCGCATCATCAGGGTCTGGACATAGGTGGAGATGAGGTGACCCCTGGAGCAGAATGCCAGGCACAGCAGAGCCCCTGAACCTGGGCACCGTAGGGCCAGAGTGGGAGGACCGAGCCTCACAATGGCAAAGGGTCCCAGGAAAAAGTTTTGCCAGAATCCAGCACAACAGCTTCTACACTAACACCACAGCAAAGAAAATGGAAATCTCAGAAACCTAATGCAGATCACAGCCAGTGGTGTGCTGGTAAACTAGCCCTCAGGAAAAACAACATTTAGAAAGCTGGGGTGTGCATGGTGGCTCATCCCTATATAATCCCAGCACTTTGGAAGGCCAAAGTAGGAGCATCACTTAAAACCAGGAGTTTGAGACCAGCCTGGGCAACATAGAAAGATTCTGTCTCTACAAAAAATAATAATTCTAAAATAAAAATTAGCCAGGTATGGTGGCTTGCCTATAGTCCAAGCTACTTGGGATGCTGAGGAGGGAGGATTTAGCCCAGAAGATTGAGGCTGCAATGAGCCATGATCATGTCGCTGCACTCCAGCCTGAGCAACACAGCGAGACCACGTCTCAAAACAAAAAACATAAACGCAAAAAACAAATGTTACCAAACTGATTTGTAGCATCTGCCAGTTTCCATGGTGTAAATACTCCCACCATGCCCAGCTAATTTTTTTGTATTTTTAGTAGAAAAGGGTTTCACCGTGTTAGCCAGGATGGTCTTGATCTCCTGACCTCATGATACACCCAAAGTACTATTACAGGCGTGAGCCACCACGCCCAGCCTCCCTCAGGACTTTTATGGTATTTTCTAAGTTGTGTTTAACTCATAGGTGAGTATCAACTACAGAGAGGTAAAGAAGAGCATGCAGCCAGAGAAGAAATTTTTGGCTTCATTCAGAATAATTCACTTTTATTTTTAGTAAAGATGTCATCTTGCTATGTTTCCCAGGTTGGTCTTGAACTCCTGGCCTCAAAGAGTCCTCCCATCTTCACCTTCCAAATTGCTAGGCTTATAGGAAGGAGCCGCGGTGCCTGGTCCCTGAATAATTTCTGAGCAATACCTAGCCTCCTTTAAGCAAAACTAAAAGTTGGCTACTTTGTCATGTGCTAAAAATGCCAGAGGCTCTCACAAAGGAAAAAATATTAACAATGAGAATTTGTCATTCCTTTTCTTTTTCTTTCTTCTTTTTTTTTTCTTTCCTTTTAATAGAGATGGGGTTTCACCATGTTGGTCAGGAGGCTGGTCTCAAACTGACCTGTGATCCACCCACCTCGGCTTCCCAAAGTGCTGGGATTACAGGCGTGAGACACCGTGCCTGGACTTTTTTTTCCTTTTGAGACAGATTGTTGCTTTGTTGCCTAGGCTGGAGTGCAGTAGTGCAATCTTGGCTTGCTGCAACCTCTGCCTCCCTGACTCAAGCAATTCTCCTGCCTTAACCTCCTGAATAGCATGGATTACATAGACCCACCACCATGCCTGGCTAATTTTTGTATTTTTAGTAGAGTTGGGGTTTCACCAGTTTGAACAGTCTGGTCTCGAACTCCTGACCTCAAATGATTCGTCTCCCACAGTGCTGGGATTAAAGGCGTGAGCCATCATACCTGGCCTAGATATCCTTATAACCCCATTTTTACCCTCTTTAGACACAGAAATGACTTGTTCAAACTCACACAGAGCCTATACTTCTAACCGCACTCCCCGGTGATTTATTTTTGTTCCTGAATCAGTCTAAATTGCCAATAACTCAGAAAAAGATTATTTCAGAGGCCGGGTGCGGTGGCTCACGCCTGTAATCCAAGCACTTTGGAGGCCAAGGTGGGTGGATCACCTGAGGTCGGAAGTTCAAGACCAGCCTGACCAACATGGTGAAACCCCATCTTTAAAAAAAAAAGATTATTTCAGAACCCAGAAGTTTGTATGAGAATGAAGAATTACCCCCTGGGGCCAGGTGCAGTGGCTCACACCTGTAATCTCAGCATTTTAGGAGGCTGAGGCGTACGGATCACCTGAGGTCAGGAGTATGAGACCAGCCTGACCAACATAGTGAAACCCCACCTCTACTAAAAATACAAAAATTAGCCGGGTGTGGCGTGGTGGCTCACGCCTGTGATTCCAGAACTTTCGGAGGCCGAGGCGGGCAGATCACGAGATCGAGATCATCCTGGCTAATACGGTGAAACCCTGTCTATACTAAAAATACAAATTAGCTGGCGTGGTGGCACACGCCCGTAGTCCTAGCTACTCAGGAGGCTGAGGCAGGAGAATTGCTTGAACCCAAGAGGTGTGGAGTTTGCAGTTAGCCAAGATCATACCACTGCTCTCCAGCCTGAGCGATAGAGCAGGACTCTGTCTCAAAAAAAAAAAAAAAGACACCCTGGGTCCTCTTCTCCAAACTCACCTCCCTAGGTCTCCAAAAGCCACCTTTAGAGGATCAGTCACATCGATTCAACCACAAACCCCAGGTGTGTGTAGTTTCTCAGCTCCAGGAATGTTATTCCAGGAGAGATTTCATAAGCACACAACAGAGGAACTTTTTGTCTAACTGCAACATTAAAGATGCAGTTTTCAATTAAAAATTGTTTATATTGATTTAGAATTAAACTTGAAACTAAATTTTAATTAAATTTGAAATGTAAAATTTTAAATTTTAATTAAAATTGCAATCCTGGGCCAGTGTGGTGGCTCATGCCTGTAATCCCAGCACTTTGGGAAGCCGAGGTGGGCAGATCACCTGAGGTCAGGAGTTCAAGACCAGCCTGGCCAAGATGGTGAAACCCCATCTCTACTAAAATACAAAAGTTAGCCAGGCCTGGTGGTGCAGGCCTGTAATCTCAGCTACTCAGGAGGCTGAGGCAGGAGAATTGCTTGAACCCGGGAGGCAGAGGTTGCAGTGAGCCGAGATCACACCACTGCACTCCAGCCTGGGCGACAGAGCAAGACTCTGTCTCAGGGGGAAAAAAATGCAATCCTATGCCTAGAATGCTGTTGGATAGCAAACTTTGGAGAGGCTCTTAGAGAACATCATGCCTGCTGTTACGTCAGCACACGCAGTGCTGTAGAAACACCTGCCCATGTGTGATGGGGTCCAGTCCTTGCCAGGTCACCTCCCTCTTCCTGCTGATGAAGTACCTGAGGCACTCTGGCACTTTCTGGAACTGGGCAGAAACAAGCAGGCTACATCTGGAGCCACATGCTCCAAAGACACCTCTCCGTGGTGGCACCGCCGGCCAGCTGAGCAGAAGGTGATGCAAAGAGGGTTCCATACCCCACAAGACCATGGGCACCCTGGGGGTCCCCTGGCTCTGTGTTACCTGATCTTCTGAATACGACAGTCCTTCCCACTCAGCACGCTGCCCAGCAGCTCCATCACGGGGTCCTGGAACTGGTTGGTGTCCAGCCTGGCCAAGGGGAGCTGTGACAATGAGTGTCCCACCACCCAGAGCCTCTGCCTCTCTCTATCCCATGCAGCGCCATCACCGCAGCTCTGAAATCTGTGCACAGCCCCAGTGCTCAGACCTTTCCCGTGAGAGTGAACGGGAGACTCGGTGCCCATGAAATCTGAGATTCCTACGCAGAAAGACATCTTCCACGGGCTGTCGTCCTCACCACCCCATACACCACCTGCCTCGAGGGACACCTGGATGACCCTCAGCCTGCATCCTTTCCTCCCTACTCACTCAGGTCCAGAGTGTCAGGTGGGAGATGGGCTGAGAACATTCAGTGGGTACAGCTTCTGTCAGACTGGATGGTTCTGAGAGGGTTATGAATTGAATTGTGTCCCCCCGAAAAGTTACAAAGTCCTAACCCCCAGTGCCCCAAGTGTGTGGCTTTATTGAGAAATGGGGTCATTGTGGCTGTGCTTTGTTAAGGTGGGGTCATGGTGGAGTGAGGTGGGGCTGTAATCAGGTATGACAGTGTCCTTTTAAGAGAAGACAGCACTGGCCAGGGGCGGTGGCTCACACCTGTAATCCCAGCATTTTGGGAGGCTGAGGTAGGTGGATCACCTGAGGTGAGGAGTTCGAGACCAGCCTGGCCAACATGGTGAAACCCCACCTCTACTAAAAATACAAAAATTAGGCAGGCGTGGTGGCGGGCTCCTGTAATCCCAGCGACTCAGGAGGCTGAGGCAGGAGAATCGCTTGAACCCAAGAGGCAAAGTTTGCAGTGAGACAAGATCAGGCCACTGGACTCCAGTCTGGGTGGCAGAGCAAGACTCCGTCCCAAAAAGGAGAGGACAGCACCATGTGGAGACAGACACAGGGAGAAGATGGCCACGAGACAGGACAGAGATTGAAGTAACACAGCCTTAAGCCAAGGTGCCAGAAGCTAGAGCGGAAGGAAGGAACGTCTCCTACACGTTTCAGAGAGGGTGTGGCCTTCCTGGCACCTCGATTTGAGACTTCTGGCCTCTAGAACTGCAAGAAAACATACTTTAGTGGTTTTAAGCCACCAAGTTCATGGTTCTCTGTTACGGCAGCCTTAGGAGACTGATAGAGAAGCATGGTGGTGGGGAAGGGATGCTCTCTCCTCTGCCCCTCCCCCAGCCCCTGACCCCTGCCTCGGCACCCACCTGAGCTTCCGGCAGTAGAGCAGCTGGGGCAGCAGGCTCTGAAGGACGCCCTGGCTGAGGTTCAAGGACAGGTTGGCCTCCTGGGCGCAGGTATCGGACACCTGCAGGAGGTAGGCCAGGGCGGCACGGTGCGCAGGGCCAGTCAGCCCAGCCAGGGCCCCACTCTCCATGGCCTCCTCCACGCTGCGGGCCAGCTCCGTGTGCTGCAGCTCCTGCAGGCAGTGCAGGACGTTGATGGCCCGTGCACAGACTGCGGCATCAGGGCGCAGGCAGCCCTGCAGGAGCTCAGCCACCTGAGTCCGGTAGGCCTGGTGCTCGCCTTGGGCCAGCAGGGAGCCGGCCAGGAGGGCGTTGACCCTTGGAGACAAGAGGCCGGAGAGGAAGCGCAGGAACACGTCCAGCCTCCCGTCCTCCACCTGCATGGCCCTCTGGGCTGCACTCCTGAAATGTGTGAGGAAGCCCAGCCTGGGCCAGGACACGCCACTCTCGGTGAAGAGGTCGAAGATGGCCCTCCTGGATGCACCATAGTAATATGCAGCTGCCACAAACTCCTGCAGGGACAGGTGGGTGAAGCAGTAGGCTACCGAGGATGCCAGCATCTCCTCCCGCTGCAGGAAGCAGCTGCACAGGGTGCCCTGCAGCAGAGCGAGGTCCACCCCGAACGCCTTCATGTCTTGCTCATAAAACACGTACTTCTTCTTGAGCAGCCCGTGGAAGGCCAGCCGGCCCAGTGTCCCCACCATCTTGCGGCCACTGTGGGCCATCTGCTCGATACGAGGGCTTGCCTTGCCCTTCTCCTGCCCCTCCCCACTGAGGGCCATCCTAAAGTACCATGAGTAGAGCTCACACAGGGTCCTTGGGGGCCACAGCTCTGCATCCTGGGGCCCCATCCTGCTGCGCCACAGGTGGCCCAGTGCCACCCCAGTGAGCCTGCAGAAGGCTGGGACGGTGCACATCAGGTACAGGGCCCTGTTGGCCTGCACTTGGCTCAGCACCCAGCCCAGGAGAGCCTGGTCCTCGGGGAACATCCGCTCCAAATACACCTTGATCTCCTCCTCACTAAAGCCCCGGATCTGAGTCATCCGGTCCACCAGGCCCCCCGGGATCTGGCCTGATGCACTGGGACGGGAGGTGATCCAGACAGAAACTTCTGGAAAGAGGTTGCCGCGGATGATGTTGGTGATCAGGTGGTCCACCGGGATCTCCTTCTTGGGGTCCATGCAGGCCATGGTGTTGGAGAAGTCCAGAGGAGTCCTGCACTCATCCAAGCCGTCCAGGATCAGGAGGGCCCTGGCTGGGGCTGCCACTGCCAGGCTGGGTTCCCCGACGTGCGGGAAGACGGAGCGGACAAGTCGGTCAGCGCACAGCTTCTCGTGGGTGTTGAGATCCCGGAAAGTCAGAGGCAGCACCAGCGAGAAGTCCTTGCCGACCTGCCCGCGGGTCCAGAGGCGGATGAAGTGCCTCACCAGGGTGGTCTTGCCCATCCCCGCCACCCCAATGGTGATGGAGACTCGGGGTGGGACAGACACCCGAGAGAGAGGCAGGAAGAGCCGGTCCAGGGTGACAGTCCTGGCGGGACACCCACCCCCACGGGTGGCCTCCACCTGCGTAAAGTCATGCTCCCTCAGCTGCAGGTCCGTCAGGCCCTCCACCAGCAAGAGGGAGGGCAGCCTGTGCGAGGGGCCGCCCAGCTCTGGGCCGCCGCCCATCCTGCTCAGCAGGGCCTCGCGGTGCCTCTGCATCCTGGAGTCTGCGGGACAGAGGCCAGCAGGGAGGGCGGGTAAGGGAAGAGTGGCTGCAGACGGCGCAGGTATCCCTGACCCCACGTCTGCCTCCCAAGCCGGTCCTACCATTGCTGCAGGGCCCCAGCGGGGAGTCCGGTGTCCTGTCTGGGGCCTGCAGGGCCTGCGAGCCTTGACTGCCTTTCCCTGCCAGCAGATCCATGAGGGCTTTCACCTGCTCGGCTGCGGAGCCCGCGCCGTGGCCCTGGCCGGCCTCCCTGCCGGCGTGCACCTCCTGCTTCCTCATGGAGTCGGGGATTACCTCCGGGAGCTGTGAAGAGACGGCCTGAACTTGCTGCCTGCCGTGCCCCCAGCCAGCAGCCTGGGACAGGTGAGCAAGCGCTCAGGAGTGGGGCCAGGGATCCCCTCTTCCTCCTTCCCCAGCCTTTGGGTGGTCCACTGGCCTGGCCTCTGAGAACGGGCTGGAAGGGCCATGTGTTTCTGGATGGTGGCAATGATCGCACAAATACAGGGGGCCAGTAGATGAGAACTGGGGCCCTGGCCTCGCACTCCCGCCCTGCCACTTACCAGCTGGGTGACCATGGGCAGGCTGAATCACCTCTCTGCATCTCGGTGTCTTCATTTGTGACCTGGAAATGGTGATGAGGTTACAAGTAAGTTTGCTCAAAAAGAAGGAGGAATGAAAGAAGCCACTCTGTTGGAACATGTGGGAAAAAGGAAAAAAAAAAAAAAAGCCACTCTAGGAATGCTACACTGTGTGATTCGATTCTGACTTAACATTCTGGAGAAGGCAGAAGGATGGAGACAGGAAGACAGTGAAAGAAAGGGTCAGTGGGGGCCAGGGGTTGTGGAGGAGGGAGGAGTTGGAGCATGGACGATTCCTAGGGCAGTGATACCACTCTGCAGGGCACTACAGTGGTAGGTCCGTGCCATTATCATGATACATTTGTCCGGACCCACAGAATGTACGACTCCAAGAGTGAGTGAGCCCATGGCTGGGCACAGTGGCTCGCACCTGTAATCAACACTTTGGGAAGCCGAGGTGGTAGATCGCTTGAGCCCGGGAGTTTGAGACCAGCTTGGGCAACATAGTGAGAACCCATCTCTAAAACTTGTTTTTAACATTAGCTGAGTGTAGGGTGTGTGCCTGTAGTCCTAGCTACTTGGGAGGCCAAGGCAGCAGGATTGCTTGAGCCCAGGAGGTCGAAGCTGCAGTGAGCCATGATCACACCATGGCTCTCCAGCCTGGGGAACAGAGCAAGACCCCATCTCTAAGGAAAAAAACAAAGCAGAAACCTCTTAACTCTTCTTGCCACTGAATTAAAACAAAAAGAAAAAAAAAAGAGTGAGCCAAAGTATAAACTGTGGGTATTGGGTGATGGTGACATGTCTGTATAGGTTTATTGATTGTAATCAGTGGACCACTGTGGCAGGGGACAGTCTGGGTGGGGGCAGGCATGGGGTGCACGGGAAGTCTCTGTACTTCCCATCAGTTTTTCTGTAAGCCTCACCTGGTGCAGTGGCTCATGCATGTAATCCCAGCACTTTGGGAGGCCAAAGTGGGCACATCGCTTGAGGTCAGGAGTTTGAGACCAGCCTGGCAGATATGGTGAGACCCTGTCTCTACTAAAAATACAAAAATTAGCCAGGCGTGGTGGTGGGTGCCTGTAATCCCAGCTGCTCGGGAGGCTGAGGCATGAGAATCACTTGAGCCTGGGAAGTGGAAGCTGCAGTGAGCCGAGATCGCCCCACTGCACTCCAGCTGGGAGGACAGAGCGAGACTCTGTGAGCCTAAAATTGCTCTACAAGGTAAAGCTTATTAATTAGAAAAAGGAAATAAAAGAAAGAAGAAGGAGTAGTCAAAAAAGAGAAAATGCTGTTCTCAGAGCAGCTGTTTTTCTTACTACGTTCCTGGGTCTCCTGGGATCTCCTGGGAGCCCAGGAGCTCCTGGCATCCCAGCAGCGCTGTCCGCCCTCTGCTGCTGGGGATGGTGATGCAGAGATGCTGAGAGGCAAAGCCAAGGCCCCCCACTCCCATTTTCCTCCTTGTTCCCAAGGCTGGTCCCTCCCCACCTCTACAGCCCTCCCGTAGCCAAGGTGGACACTGAGGCCCCAAGCTCGCCCCCACCCACCCTGCTCCCCTCCTCACCGGGCGCCCTGGCCACAGCAGCCCCTCCAGCAGGGCCCCAGGAACTCAATGGATGGGGCTCAGCCCTCTGTCGTCCACAGTTCTAGGAGGAAAAAACACAATGTAGTCAGCAGCGGTGACGGTCCACTGCTGCTGATGGCAGCCCTACGTTCACAGTAACCCCAGGTATTGTCACTGCATGGAGAAGCAGCTCGTACCCCAGGTGTCCACAGGGCATTTCCCTGGTTCTCAGTGTTTAGCTTAAGAGCTTGCCATCTGGCCAAGAGAGGTGGCTCACACTAGTAATCCCAGCACTTTGGGAGGCCGAGGAGGGTGGATCACCTGAGGTTAGGAGTTCAAGACCAGCCTGGCCAACACGGTGAAACCCCATCTCTACTAATAATACAAAAATGAGCCGGGTGTGGTGGTGGGCGCCTGTAATCCCAGCTACTCAGGAGGCTGAGGCACTAGAATCCCTTGAACCCGGGAGGTAGAAGTTGCAGTGAACCAAGATCGTGGGCATTGCACTCCAGCCTGGGTGACAGAGTGAGGCTACATCTCAAAAAATAGCTTTCTGTCTGCAGCCCTGGGATTCAGCAGGCTCCCCGACCTTGGATTTACAGTGAGGAGCCGGGCATTTTAACACAGGTGATGCTTTTTACCTGGAAAATGCTAAAAGAAGCTTAGCAATAAGTAAAATAGCATTTTTTCAGGCATTTGGATCATGGTGTTGAAGAGGTAAGGAGCATGATGAATTCGAGGTTGATGGCACTTAGGCCAGCTGAACTAATCTGGAACATTAGGGGCAGGCCAGGGCAAGGCCAGTCTCCTTATGCTGCCCCAAATCCTATCGGCTCTTCCCATTCTTGTATTCTTCTAAATATCAAAACCAAGAAGGATAAAAAAGATGGGATTTTGGTCTAGGCACAGGGGCTTATGCCTGCCATCCCAGCACTTTGGGAGGCTGAGGTAGGAGGATCACTTGAACCCAGGAGTTTGAGACCAGCCTGGGCAAAGTAGTGAGACCCTTGCTCTACAAAATAAAAATTTTAAAATTAGCTGGGCGTGGTGCTGCACACCTGTAGTCCCAGCTACTTGGTAGGTTGAGGTGAGAGGACTGCTTGAACCTGGGAGGTTGAGCTGAGATTGCGCCATTGCGCTTGTCTCAGAAATAAAAAAGATGGGATTTGGATTGACATTGCCTCATGTGTATGGGTTCATATGGGTAATTTGAGGTCCTTCTTTAGATCCTTTGGTAAAACTTTATATTTTTTCTCATCTCGATCTTGCCAGTTCCTTTTTTATATCTAGGTAATCTAGGTATTTAAAAAAAAAAAAATTTTTTTTTTTTTTAGACGGAGTCTCTTTCTGTTGCCAGGCTGGAGTGTAGTGGCACGATCTCAGCTCTCTACTAAAATATAAAAATTAGCCATGCATGGTGGTGCATGACTGTAATCCCAGCTATTGGGGAGGCTGAGGCAGGAGAATCACTTGAATGTGGGAGGTAGAGGCTGCAGTGAGATCGTGCCACTGCACTCCCACCTGCGTGACAGAGCGAGACTCCACCTCAAAAAAAAAAAAAAAAAAAAAAAAGGAGTTTTCAGAAGTGAAGAAATAAAAATTACTCTTGCTGAAGTAATTTGTTTTTTGGGGTTTTTTTTTTTTTTTTTTGAGAAGGAGTTTCACTCTGTCACCCAGACTGGAGTGCAGTGGTGTGATCTTGACTCTGCAACCTCTGCCTCCTGGGTTCCATCAATTCTTCTGCCTCAGCCTCCAGAGTAGCTGGGACCACAGGCACTTGCCACCATGCCCGGCTAATTTTTCTACTTTTAGTAAAGATGGGGTTTCACCATGTTGGCCAGGATGGTCTTGATCTCCTGACCTCCCAAAGTGCTGGGATTACAGGTGTGAGCCACTGTGCCCAGCCTAAAATAGTTTTTGTTGTATGATGAATATCGTTGATAAAAAAGATGATTGGGATTTTTGTTTAATTTATCTCATGTCTCATCAACATATTAAATATTCATGTTGGTTCTCCTCATTTTCCAGCTAATTTTCTTCAGATTTTCAAATTACTTCAGCACAGCTGGGCACAGTGGCTCATGTCTGTAATCCCAGAACTTTGGGAGGCCAAGGCAGGCAGATCACTTAAGGTCAGGAGTAAACCCCATCTCTACTAAAAATACAAAAGTTAGCTGGGTATGGTGGTGTGTGCCTGTAATCCCAGCTACTGGGGAGGTTGAGGCAGGAGAATCGCTTGAGAGGAGGTTTCAGTGAGTCAAGATCACACCACTGCACTCCAGCCTGGGCGACAGCAAGACTCCATCTCAAAAAACAAAACAAAAAACAAAAAAGTTACTTCAGCAAGAATAGTTTTTATTTCTTCATTTCTGAAAATTAAAACTTTTTTTTTTTCGAGGTAAAGTCACTCTGTTACCCAGGCTGGAGTGCGGAGACACGATCTCACTGTAGCCTCTACCTCCCATTTTCAAGTGATTCTCCTGCCTCAGCCTCCCCAATAGCTGGGATTACAGGCATGCACCACCATGCCTGGGTAATTTTTATATTTTTAGTAGAGACAGAGTTTTACCATGTTGGCCAGGCTGGTCTTGAACTCCTGACCTCAAGTGATCCACCCATTTTGGCCTCCCAAAGTGCTAGGATTTTAGGTATGAGCCACTGCACCCAGCCCAAAAACTATCTCTTATTTTGAACAGTTTTACCACATTAGCCAGGCCTACTCCTTCCCTGGAGCAGTGCCGTAGTTGAAGGCCTTCTTATTTTACTCCAGAATAGACCAGGAGTGGTTCTTGCCCAAACTGTTAGGCGTGATTTCTGTGACAGATTTCTGGTTTGCTTTCTTCTCTGATAGAGGAAGATTCCTTGTGTTCTATTACCATTCAAATACTGTTAGGTAATAGTTACTGAAGGCATACTGTGTTCTGGATATTCTGTTAAGCACTATATTTCCAAAATTTATTTCTCATAACTCTCAATACCATTATTTCTCCCATTTTACAGATGAGGACATTGAGGCTTAGAGAGGTTAAGTGACTTGTTCACGGATACACTGCTGGGAAGCAGGAGTTGGGGTAGAAACCAAGTCCTCACTGACACCCGTGCTTGTGCTATATAATCTACTGCCTCTTATGGTAGTTCATACTTTTTTTTTTTTTTGAGACAGAGTCTCAAACTCCTGATGTCAAGTGATCCACCCACCTTGACCTCCCAAAGTGCTGAGATTACAGGCATGAGCCGCCATGCCTGGCCACATTTTTTAAAAATAAGGAATATCTGTATTATTTTTTAGCATATATTGATATAAGCATATGACTTATTTCCCTTCATTTATTTAACCAGTAAATATTTACGGAGGGCATGTTGTATGTTCTAGGCCCTGGGAATGTGAAGGCAACCAAGTTAGATCAAGTCCTTGTCCTGGGGTTTGACGGGTAAAGGGTGATGACAGTGAAAAGCGAAACAAGTCAATAAGCAAGGCAGTTTCTGCTGGTGTTTAGTGCTGTGGGTAGAATAAACTGTGAGTGACAAAGAGGGCTGGCATTCTAGAGGGAAGGGGAGCAGAGGCTGTAATTGGCAGCTGGGGAAGGCTGCTGTGAGGAGCCTCCGAGAAAAAGCGACCTGGGAGCAGAGAGGGTGAGAAAGAGTCATGCAGAGAGCCATGGGAAGGGCTTAGAGGAAATGTTGCTGGAGCAAGTGGCACCATCCCCTTGGGGCTGGGAGAGCCAGTCACTGTTGTTGTTAGGAGTATGGATTTGTTCTAAGTGTGGTGGGGAGGCACTGGAGGCAGTGGACATGAGCAATGGATATCAGATCTTTCCTGGAATCCGTGAGCTACACTAAAGGATTTTCTGATATTGAACCAACCTTGCATTCTAGAATACAGTCTTCCATTTATATTATAAATAGAAGATGTATATATTCCATGTCTGTAAAAGACACCATGGACTAGCACAAGAATAGATACGTAAGTCAATAGAAGAGGATATAGAGGCTAGAAACAAATATATATTTATATTATCTACATATTAAGGAGTTTGGTAATGTGACAAAAATAGCATTTCAAATCAGTGTAAATGGTATTGGGGCAATTGATCAGCCTATGAAAAATATTTTCCAGCTGTACTTCACATTAAACACAAAATTTATTTTCAGGTGGACTAAGGAGTTAAAATTGTAAACACAAAACCATAAAAGTACAATAAGAAAATATGAGAGAATATTTTAAAATATTGTTTGGGTACAGAAGGCTTTTTACAGTGAGATGTAAAAGTCAGAAATCTCAGCCTGGGCAACATAATGACACACTGTCTCTACAAAAAAAAAAAAAATAGTTGGGCTGGTGGTGGGCACCTGTGCCCTAGCTATGGGGAGGCTGAGGTAGGAGGACCCCTTGAGCCCAGGAGGCTGAGGCTGCAGTGAGCTATGATTGTGCCACTGCACTCCAGCTTGAGTGACAGAGCAAGACCCTGGCTAAAAAAAAAAAAAGAGCAGAATTCATAAAAGGGGAGACGAATAAATTTGCCTTAATGGAAATAAAATAATAAATATTTAGTTTGATATTAAATAATTAAAATATTTATAAGTAATAATAGATGCCATAAAGTTTAAAGAAAAACCACAAGCCAGGAGCCAACATTTGCAACATACATGAAAAAGTATGAATATCCTTAATACATAAAGGCCTGTTATAAAGCAATAAGTAACCAAATAGAATTATGAACCCCAAATGAAATTGCAAAAAGGACACAGACAATTCATAGAAGTATAAATGACCAAGATATTGAAAAGATGCTCAATCTCACTGAAGATCAAGAAAAAAAAGAATAAGCTGTCATTTTTCATATGTCTCATTGGTAAATATTGTAAGAACATAACAGACTGCATTGGTGAGAATGAGGGGGTAGTGGGAATCTTTTTTTTTGTTTTTAAACAGGGTTTCACTCCGTCACCCAGGCTGGAGTGTAGTGGCACGATCGTGGTTCACTGCAGCCTCAACCTCCCTGGGCTCAAGTGACCCTCCCAAGTAGCTAGGACTAGCTGGGACTACTGGCGCAGGCTACCACACCCAGCTAATTTTTGTATTTTTTGTAGAGACAGGGTCTTGCCATGTTGCCTGGGCTAGTCTCCAACTTCTGGGGTCAGTAATTTCCCACCTCGGCCTCCCAAAGTGCTGGAATTATAGGCATGAGCCACTGTACCCGCCCTGTAATGGGAATCTTAATACATAGTTGGTGGAAGTATAAATTAGTATAAGAATTCTGGATTATAATTTGCTATTATCTATTGTCATTAAATATCTTTTGTCTTAGAAATCCCACTTCTGGGAATGTATCCTAAAGAAATATGTGGACCGGGTGTGGTGACTCACACCTGTAATCCTAACACTTTGGGAGGCCGAGGCAGGCAGATCACCTGAGGTCAGGAGATCAAGATGAGCCTGGCCAACATGGTGAAACCATCTCTACTAAAAATACAAAAATTAGCTGGGCATGGTGGTGTGCACCTGTAATCCCAGCCACTCTGGAGGCTGAGGTGGGAGAATGCTTGAACCTGGCAGGTGGAGTTTGCAGTGAGCTGAGATCACGCCACTGCACTCCAGCCTGGGTAACAGAAAGAGACTCCAACCCCCACACCCTCGACAAAAAAAGAGAAATATGTGGACAACTACACTTATTTCTTTATGATAAAGATAAGCATAATCATGGAAACCAGAAATTGATGGGAAAAAAACTAAATTGCTATCAAAGGTAATTGATAAATTATGGTGTAGTTATACAGTGGAATACTATGTTACCATTTTTTAAAAACCGGACAGGCATGGTGACTCACGCCTGTAATCCTAGTGCTTTGGGAGGCCAAGGTGGGTGGATCGCTTGAGCCCAGGAGTTCGAGACCAGCCTGAGCAACATGGCAAAACCCTGTCTCTATAAAAAGTACAAAAAATAAATTAGCCGAGCATGGTGGCGTGTGCCTGTAATCCCAGCTACTGAGGAAGCTGAGGTGGGAAGATTGCTTAACTCCCAGGCCGTCAAGGCTGCAGTGAGCTGAGATCTCACCACTCTACTCCAGCCTGGGCAACAGAGTGAGACCCTGTCTCAAAAAAAAAGAAAAAAAGAAAAGTTAGCAACTATCTAAACATTCAAAGATATGTCAGCCCAAACGAAGCAGCGCTGCTGTCCGCCTGATATGCCAGAGGCCAGGACATAGGGCCTCTGTCCTCTCCAGTGTGTGACATTAGGGTGTGGCCCAGGTGGACACAGCCTCCTGTTGCTGGATGTCCAGGTGCACCCACCAGGTGACCAGCTGTGCTGCTGGGGGCAGGGGTGGCCGGGAGGATGAGAGGACTTTGTGGAAGAAGTCCCAGCTCAGGGCCTCTTAGTTCTGGCGAGGACTCATCTGGAGTCTTATTTGTTTATTTGTAAAACATACATAACACAAAATTTATCATTTTAACCATTTTAAAAATAATTTTCTTTAAAAAAATAAAGACAGGGTCTTGGTTTGTCGACCAGATTGGCATGCAGTGGTAAAATCTTGGCTCACTGCAGCCTCGACTTCCTAGGCTCAAGCTATTCTCCCACCTCAGCCTCCTGAGTAGCTGGGACTACAGGTGAGGACCACCATGCTTGGCCCATTGTAACCATTTTATCTTATTTATTTATTTATTTATGAGTCGGAGTCTTGCTCTGTTGCCAGGATGGAGTGCAGTGGCGCGATCTCGGCTCACTGCCACCTCTGCCTCCGGGGTTCAAGCGATTCCCCTGCCTCAGCCTCCCGAGTAGCTGGGATTATAAGTGCCTACCACCACGCCTGGCTAATTTTTGTATTTTAGTAGAGATGGGGTTTCACCATGTTGGCCAGGCTGGTCTCGAACTCCTGACCTCTTGATCCACCCATCTCCGCCTCCCAAGTGCTGGGATTACAGGTGTGAGCCACTGCACCCGTTTTTTTAAATCAATTAATTAATTTGAGACAGAGTGATGTTGCCCAGGCTGGAGTGTAGTGGCACCATCTAGGCTCACTGCAACCTCTGCCTCCCGGGTTCAAGTGATTCTCCCGCCTCAGGCTCCTGAGAGCTGGGATTATAGGCACCCACCATCATGTCCGGCTAATTTTTGTATTTTTGTGCAGACGGGGTTTCACCATGTTGGCCAGGCTAGGCTTGAACTCCTGCCCTCCCAAAGTGCTGGGATTACAGGTGTTAGCCACCGCACCCGGCCCTATGGAACACGGTTTTTGAGAAACCAGTGCTTGGCGTGACCACCCAGAGATTTGATTGCTCTGGCACGGGCCCCCACGTGGATCTAGTCTGAGCTTCTCAGGTGATTCTAACCAGAGTTGAGAACCACGAGACCCGAGCAGAGCTGGGAGAGGAATGAGGTGGGGAGGGACAGTTGCTGGCAGGAGTGAGGAGTCAGGGTGAGGCAGGACTCACATGTGCCTGGGAAGGTGGGGCCGGGGTGTAGAGGGCTCGTGAGCACCCCTGCCTCTGTGGCCTCATTAGCGTCTCAGTGTTGGGGGTCAGCACTCTCATCTTTTTGGCCTCACAACGTTGGGTCCAGGTTTGCCAGATGCAGCGAATTAAAATACAAGACAAAGCCAGGCACAGTGGCTCCTACTTGTAATCCCAGCACTTTGGGAGGCTGAGGTGGGCAGATCACATGATCAGCAGTTCAAGAACAGCCTGGCCAACATGGTGAAACCCCGTCTCTACTGAAAATACAAAAATTAGCTGGGCGTGGTGGCAGGCGCCTGTAGTCCCAGCTACTTGGGAGACTGAGGCAGGAGAAGCACCTGAACTCAGAAGGTGAAGGCTGCAGTGAGCTGAGATCGTGCCACTGTACTCCAGCCTGGGCAACAGAGTGAGACTCTGTCTCAAAAAATAGTAAAATAAAATACAAGATATCCACAGATAGTTAAATTTCAGATAAACGACTCATAATTTTTAGTATAAACATAGCTCATGTCATACAGCTAGAGACATAATTTTTTTTTTTTTTTTGAGACAGTCTCGCTCTGTCACCCAGGCTGGAGTGTAGTGCCACAATCTCGGCTTACTGCAACCTCCCCCTCCCGGGTTCAAGCGATTCTCCTGCCTCAGCTTCCCGAGTAGCTGGGATGACAGGCACGAGCCAGCATGCCCAGCTAATTTTTGTGTTTTTAGTAGAGACGGGGTTTTGCCATGTTGCTCAGGCTGGTCTCGAACTCCTGATCTCGTGATCCGCCCACCTCAGCCTCCCAAAGTATTGGGATTACAGGCGTGAGCCACCGTGCCCGGCCTGGGACATACTTGTACTAAAGAAGTGGATTATCTGCAATTCAGATTTGACAGAGTGTCCTGTGTGTGATCTGGCACCCCTGCTCAGGCCCCACTCAGACGAAACCTGGCTTTCACCCTTGGACACTTTCCCCAAGAAGGACAGAGGAGGGGGTGCAGGTGAACCAACCCCACATTGCCAGCACCTCCCAGGGCAGCCCCAGAGGCTGAGGCCAGCTACCTGGCTGCCACTGCTGCCAGGCCCAGCATGCAGCCCCTATGTGCCCCCGGCAGGCTGGAGCCTTCCACAGACCTCTCAGCAGACTGAGGTTGGGAGGCTGCAGACGCCACTATGGACAGTCAGGCAGCCCCTGTAAGCGTAGCTGAAAGACAGGGAGACTGAGGACATGGGGGCCTTGGGTTGCTGTGGGGGATCTGAAGGCAAGAGATCACTCCACAGCCAGTCTGAGCTGCCACGGGCAGCAGGGCAAGGCTAGAGGGACGAGTAGGTGGCACTGCTGCCTCCTCCCTGGAGTCTCCCAGGTGGCACCAGGGTTCACCCCTAGAGCTTTGTCTGTGGGCGAAGGTGGACCTGAGACCTTCCTGGTGTGGTGTGGGCTCAGGCCCCGTCCTTCAGGCTCAGCAGCTGGGCTGCTGCCTTATTTCTGAGAAGCCTCAGCCCCAACGGACTCGCCGTCTCTGCCCATTGCCCGCCCACATGGTCTGTGCCTACCCGCTGGGGCCTGAGTCCTCGTGGGACCTGATGGGCCCTTCACTGCCATGTGGCACCTAGATGGGGCCTCCCGGTGCTGGCTGCCTGCCTGGGCTGCCCGTATCTCCCGCCATGGCTGCTTGGGTGCTTCTCTCTCCCTATACCCTGCCCCTGCCCCTCCCAGGACCTCAGAATTCAGGACTTGGTCCTCTCGAGGTGGCCCCAGCATAATCACCTGAGCTCAAAAGCCTTCCCAAAGGAAGAAGGAAGTGGTGGCTGCAACTCGGGGCCCCACCCTGCTCCACTATGCGGACCCCTGGAGTCCAAGGGGTGGACAAGCCCAGCCCTGGGGAGCCTAGCACCCTGGGACAGAAGGGGGGTTATAGCCTGCAGCCTGTGATGGCCAAGAGTGAGCCCCAGGCTGAGGAGCACCTCCAGGGAGGGGACCAGAAAGGACACCAGGGCCCCTGGAGCCTGGCCATAGGGGAGAACCTTGCAGCCAACACCCAGGCCGGCCCAGGGCGGTGACGCCTCTTCCGAGAAGGCCTCTGTGGTTGCCCTCTCTCTTGAGCCTTATCTCACCCGAGTCTGTGGCCGGGAGAGGCCCTGGGCCTGTCCGCTGACCTGGAGGTGGTGCCTGCACCCACCCTGCCCCTCATAATCTTGGGGGCAAGTCCTGTGTTGTCACCTTCATCTATACGGGGGAAGCTGACGCCCAGAGAAGTAGCCTCCAATGGCGGGGGGGGGGGGTCCCAGTGCCAGGAAAGGTGCCCAGGTCACATCTGTTTTTTTTTTTTCCTTTTCTTTCCTTTTTTTTTTTTTGAGACGGAGTCTCGCTCTGTCAGTCAGGCTGGAGTGCAGTGGCACGATCTCAGCTCACTACAAACTCCGCCTCCCAGGTTCAAGTGATTCTCCTGCCTCAGCCTCCAGGTAGCTGGGATTACAGGTGTCTGCTACCATACCAGGCTATTTTTTTTTTTTTTTTAGTAGAGACAGAGTTTCACCATGTTGGCCAGTCTGGTCTCCAACTGCTGACCTCAACTATCTGCCCACCTCAGCCTTCCAAAGTGCTAGGATTAACATCGAGCCCGGCCACATCTGTTTTTTCTACAGCGTGAGCCAGTCCTGCCCCAGGAGTCTCGTGGGGTCTCTCCAGTCCCCCTCCCAGAGTGGCTCAGGCCTTAAGGCCACTGTCAGGCCAGGCGTGGTTGCTCACGCCTGTAATCCAAGCACTTTGGAGGCCAAGGCGGGCGGATCACCTGAGATTGGGAGTTCAAGACCAGCCTGACCAACATGGTGAAACCCCGTCTTTAGAAAAAAAAAAAAAGGCCACTGTCCTTTCTGCCAGCATCCCTTCTCCCTCCCCTGCTCTGCACTGAGGTCACTTGGACCCAGCTTACCTCCCGGGCCTCGATGCTGCTCCAAAGACACCAAGACTGGGGGGCCTGGGGGCTCCATCTGTGCTCGTGGGCTCAGCCCTGCTCCAGCTGGGTGGTAGTGGATGTCCTGGGAGTCCCTGTGCCAGCCTGAGTCCTCAGGACTAGGGATCAGGGTGCTCACCACACCAACTAACAGACCCACCGGCCGTGCAGGGGCCAGGAACAGTGCAGCCCCGACCTTCTCTGCCGTCCCAACCGAGCCCACCGGCTGCCCCTGCGGGTCCTCACCTCTTCCTGTGCTGGGCTCCACCTCAGCCTTCCTTCCTGTCTGATTTGAACAGCCAACAGCTTCGCAGACACATCGAGGAGCCAGGGCTCCCTGGCTTGGTCGCCGCCCCCATGTAAGTCAAGTGCAGGGGCAACACTGGGGGTCATGACTCTCCTACCAAGTGTCCCTGCAGGTGCCATGCTCAGGATAAAGTGGCCAGTGCCAAGGCTGTTGACACATCACCTCCATCCCGCCAAAAAGGAAGCTGCCTTGCCATCGATAGATGCTTGTTTTCAGGCGGGTGACCAAGAAACTGATAGAGCAGCCCGAGGTCACGCAACTAGAGGTGATCCCAGCAGGAATGGACTGCACCCTCCCACCTCCAGGCCACCCCTGTGGCCCTCCCCTTCTATTTATTTGTTTGTTCATTTATTTATTTATTTATGACTGAGTCTTGCTCTGTTGCCCAGGCTGGAGTGCAGTGGTGCAATCTCAGCTCACTGCAACCTCCCCTTCCCGGTTCAAGAGATTCTCCTGCCTCAGCCTCCAGAGTAGCTGGGATTACCAGCCCACACCACCAAGCCCAGCTAATTTTTGTATTTTTAGTAGAGATGTGGCTTCACCATGTTGGCCAGGCTGGTCTTGAACTCCTGACCTGAGGTGGTCCACCCACCTTGCCCTCCCAAAGTGTGGCGATTACATGAGCCACCTTGCCCAGCCTATTTATTTTTTGAGACAGGATCTGTCACCCAGACTGGAGTGTGGTGGTGTGATCTTGGCTCGCTGCAGCCTCCACCTCTCCTGGGGATCAAGTGATCCTCCTGCCTTGGCCTCCCAAAACAAGGGGATTGCAGGCGTGAGCCACTGCACTTCCTCTTCAAACATCTCTTGCTTTCCTTTTCTCTGTCACCAAGTAGGCACCTCTGACCCAGCTGTGCCCCATAACATCTTCCTGTGAGCCAAGAGCTCCCCAGAGGCAGGCCACCTGTACCCTAAGAGGAAACAACAGAATGTAGCCATCCACGGCGGGGATCACACTTGGCCCCTGGAGGGGAACCTTAGCGGGTGGCCTCCCCTGACAGGGAAGGGCATTTGGGGGAAGGACATGGCCCAGAGCAAGCCATATGAGAAAAATTACAATAAAGGAAATGTATGGGACATCTGCCGGGGACAGGGAGCAAGCAGCTTAACATGGGGCCACTGAGGGAAGCAGGTGATAAGGTGGGAGCCAAGGGACAAGGGTCTTGGGGTCTGAATATTCCTCAGTAAGCAAATGGGAGCCAGCGATGGCTGTAGAGCAGGAGAGCAGTGGGTCTGGGCCCACAGAGCAGTTTGTGGATCAGGGGAGGTGGGAGGGTTAGCTGGTTCCCGAGAGCCTGTGTGGGTGATGGAGGGGAGGGAGCTGAGGCAGCAGATCAGAGGTGCTCCTGCACATTCCCCTGCCTGCCTGCCTTCTTACCTTTTCCCTCCCTCCCAGCAATGCTTTCTGAGCACCCAGGAAGCTGCTGGATGCTAGTAGGACACGATAGCCCTCGAGAAGCCTGCCTGAGGCTCCAGGCAAGCAGGGTGCAGACGCAGTGGCTGCAGCCTCAGCTGTGGGGAGCAGCAAAGGCGCCTGAAACCAGGCTGCTCACAGGATGTTGGAAACCGCAGGGGCCCGATGGTATCTGTCACATGAAAGGGGCCAGAAGCTCGCTCTGCTCCCTCCATGGCTCACGGGGGATGGATGCAGAGCCCGAGAGGACACAGCCTCCTCCATGGGATCTCAGGGAGTAGACCAGCCCGGCCCAGCCCACGTTCCTCCCTCTCACAGGAATGTCCATCAGTCCATGCAAGGCTGGTCCTGTTCCCCACTCTGCCAGCTCTGCTGAGAACCAGATGGGCCATCCTCCTGGCTCCTGGGCAGGGGGTGTGATGGGGGCTCCCTAGCTGTTCTCACTCAGGGGCTTTCTGTCCACCCAGAGCTAGTGTCAGCCGGGCAGGCAGCAACTTCCTAACTCAGCAACAGCTCAAGGCCCCGCCTGCAGGCTCTTACTCTGTGAGCCCACTCGCCTGGGCCCAGGCTGGGCTGTAGCTCCCCTGTGACTGCCTTGAGGGGCCGTGCCCAAGCCATGCCAAGTTGGGGCCACCAAAAGTGAGGCAGGCCTGGAGGCCCAGTCACATTACATCGAGGCACGGACATCCCCCCACCGTTTTCTGATCTAGTTGGGTTACCAAATCAAAGTTCTGCTGCTTTTTTTTCCCCTTTTAGACATTTTCTTTTTAAATGTCGTTTTCAAAATAGAGACTTGGTCTACGTTGCTTAGCCTGGTCTCAAGCTCCTGGGCTCAAGGGATCCTCCTGATTTGACCTCCCAAAGCACTGGGATTACATGTGGGAGCCACCGCGCCCGGCCTGCCAGCTTCCTTCTCAGTCACTCCTGGAAGGGACTCCCTCCCATCTTGTCCACGAGGAGGCCTCACTGCCCGCCAGCTTCACCGCAGGTGCTGAGAAGGTGTTTTCCTTTTCCGTCTGTCAGCTGGACCTAGTTTTGTGCTGCCTGGGTCAGCCTCATCTCTGTGGCAGGGCCGTCTACTCCCGGATGCCACCATGCCTCTGTGGGTTCCCATGGTGGCTCCTTCAACCCCCTTCCCTCTGGAGGAATCGGCTACTTCACAGCTTGTTTCAGGACAAGGAAATGCTGCATTGTACAGGTTCAAGGCGAGGACCCGGTCCCCTGGCTGGCGGCACTGCATAAACTGAGCCTCTGCGCAGCACTGGCCCCAACTGGATCCAAGGTCACGGGGCTCGGATCCAGTCCCCAGGCCATGCCTCCCCCCGCCTTGGGCTCACACCGCACTCAAGGCTCCTAGCCCAACTTGTTAACTACTTGGAACTCCTCCCCCAGCCAGCCTTTACCAGCGTTGAAGTTCTGAACTCTTAAGTCATGGGACACAACGAATGCATCCAAACTATAAACCCTGTGAGGCCAGACAGGGGCCCTGAGTCCCCCACCTTCCCCACTCCCTGTCACTTCCCAAACACCAGGGAGGGGGTCAGCCCACCAAGGCAGCAGCGCATGGTGCCTTCCAAAACAGGCCGAAGGCCAGCCTCAGATTGATCACAGCTGATCTCAGGCCCTCAAATTGTCCGCCCTGGGCTCCATAAGCTGCGAGGCCTGGGCCGCTCCACTGGGTCACGTGCCAGGACACAGCATGAGTGCCTAAAGCCACACTTCACTCCCTAAATGCTGTTTGCCCAGAAGATGCAGCTCACACATCTCTCTTCCGAGAGGCTGTTCCGACACAGCCCTTCAGGCCTCGGAAGCCCGACCCCCCACCAGGTGGGGATAGCGTCTGTCTCCTCCACTGGACGGGACGCACTGGTAAAGGCAGATGCTGGCTCGGTGAGTTACGGGGTGGGGCGGGCGCGGCGGGGATCTGACTCTGCTTTAGTAGCAACCCCCTGCTGAGGCAGCTGGCGGAGGTGCTTGCGCCCCACTTCAAGGAACAGGGGCTGGAGCTTGGCACCCAGCCAGGGCTCAGTTGGATGCAGGTGTGTGGACGCGTCTCTGGTCTAGGAACTGAAATGAGGAGACAGCAGGCACAGGCTACCCCGAGGCAAAGAGCAGGCACAAGGTAGGGGCTTCTGCAGGTGCAGGGCGGGGGGGCCAAGAGGCCGCGGTGTCTCCAGCTCCTGCCTGTTTCCCTCGTGATCTTCCTGGAGTGTGGGCAGCCTGCAGGTTTTAATAAAGCCATTTTGGTTTATTGCACATCATATAAAACTGACTGCACTGCATTTGAAACAGACAAGGCCATTCACAGGGATGGGGAGACCGAGGTTTCCTTTCCTGGCCCTCGCCTTCCTCCACGCTGCTCCTGAGGTTGGAGGCAGCTTTAACCCAAATGGATGGAACCCGCTAGTGAACATGCTTGTTTTGGGGACGTCAGAGTTGTTCTGGGCCTTTGTGCACTGTCCAGTTTGGAGACTGCTGGTGACAATGGCAAGTGTCCAGGCAGCCAGGCTGGGCCGGGAGAGTTGCACCTGGGCCGTGGCAGTGAGGGGGGCCTGAGGACACCTCGTGTCAGGCTGGTGGTGGCTGGCGTTGGCCTGAGTGCTGAGGAGGACTGGCCTGGGCCACTAGGGCAGGCTGGACCTGACATCCATCTCAGGACAGACGTGTGGGGCAGCTGTGCCCAGGACTGGTGGGCTCAGAGGGTGGCAGATGTGGCAGAATAGGCCTTGCCCTGGCCAGCTGGTGATGGCCCACTGCCCCTCTAGGACACATGAGGGCCCTACTGGGTTAAAGGGACACACACTTGGCTGCGTAAGGTGGCTCATGCCTGTAATCCCAGCATTTTGGGAGGCTAAGGCGGTTGGATTGCCTGAGCTTAGGAGTTCGCGGCCAACCTGGGCAACACGTCGAAACCTTGTCTCTACTAACATACAAAGATATTACCCGGGCATGGTGGCAAGCGCCTGCAGTCCCCACTACCCAGGAGGCTAAGACAAGAGAATGGCTTGAACACGGGAGGCGGAGGGTATGGTGAGCTGAGATCACACCACTGTCCTCCAGCCTGGGTGACAGACTCTATCTCCCAAAAAAAAATGGGAGACACACTGTGGGCACAGACAGAGGAAGGGGCTGGACTCTAAATTCAATGGATGACACGCTCCAAATGCCACTCTGGAAAGCAGAGAGCAGAGGAGGAAGCCCTGGATCGGGCTGTAGTTGTCATCACAGTGCACAGCTGATGTGGTCTCAAGGCCCAGAAATGCCCGTGGAGGCCTGACCCACACTGGGTGTCCTAGGTCCTCCCCAAAGATGGCGAGGGTGGGGCTGCTGATGGCGGGGTGGGTGGGGTTGGGGACAGCCCGTCAGTTCCGCTCTGCCTTCTTCTTGCCCCGAGGCTGCCGCCTCCTGCCCTGGAGCTTCTCCCTGCGGGCAGCGGCGGTGGTGAAGGTGATACAGTGGGTGTCCAGGAAGTCCAACAGCCTGCCCGAGGACACACGGAGGCCATTCTGCTTCAGCTCGGCCTTCAGCTCCCCCAGCTCAAAGGGCTGGTACAGCAGCACCTTCTGGTACAGGGCCGGCTTGGAGCGGATGTAGCATCTCAGCGCCTCGTCCGTGTCCGCCACCTGCACGGCTGCCTGCGAGGCACTGACCTCGTCCTCCCCCTCCTCCTCTTCACCTGCAGACTCAAATGCCGCTCCAAACTCACAGGAGGAAGAACTGAAAAGAGCCAGACCCAGACATTTTGCAACCCCTTTCTCTCCAGCCCCTTAGACCAGGAGCCTCTTTAAAGGAAGGACGGTGTTTCTATAGCTCCCATGGAGCCTGGCCTGTGGCACAGACGACCCCCAGGGCAGCAGGATGGGCCTGAGAGATCCCTGCAGGCTGCTCCAGCGGGATCCCGCCCAGCCAGAAATATCCAGCATGCAGGGCAGGAACCAGGAGGCCTGCGCAGGGGTGGGGGTCAAAGAACCAGCCCTCTAAACCCATCTGGCTTTCCCATAGGTCACACCCAGAAGGTGACAGGGGTGTTTGAAGATGGGCATCAGGCCTCGCTTGTGCCAACCCTCACACCCACGGGCCAGAGAATACATGATGCCACTGACCCCATCGCGTCCATCCGGTTACCTCTGTGAGCTCAAAGAGCTGTCACTGCCATCCACAGAAGTGGCCACGGATTCCTGGGAGGCTGGGAGCTGGGCGTCATCATCAAGGCCAGGAGGTGCCTGTTGGGTGGGTGACCTGCTCAGGGGTGTGATGCTTTCAGGATGCTTCTTTTGATGTCGGGGGCCCTTGGTCCTAGCAGGTCCCTTGGGCCTATGGGCCTCGGGTCCTGTGGTGGCCTCCTGCTGTGCCTGGACCGCTGCCCTTGAAGGCTTGCAGGTCTGGGAGGTGAGGGTCTGGCAGTGAGGCGCCTGCAGCAGCACCTGTGAGGACTGGCTCTCGTCCTCGGAGTCTGAGTCCAGGGTCTGGTGCGTGTACTGGAATATCTCCTTCAGCTTCAGAACCATCTGGCGTTTAGGCAGAGGGCGGACTCCAAACCTGACAGAGAGACAGGTGGACCTCAGGACCCACCCACAGTGCTGGCCCACGCTCCACACTGTTCTCCATCGTAGCAAAGAGTGATGCCCAATGCATTCAGCGAATGGCTTATGTGACAGACCATAGATGCCTGACTTCTGTGAGCATCGGAGGTTAGTGTCTCCAACTAAGCTTACTCTGATGATTCCAAATGAAATATTGCCAGCCGGGCACAATGGCTCATGCCTACAATCCCAGCAGTTTGTGAGGCCAAGGCAGGAGGATCTCTTGAGTCCAGGAGTTCAAGCCCAGTCTGGGCAACATAGCAAGACCCTGTCTCTACAAAAACTACAAAATTTAGCCAGGCATGGTGGTGTCGCCTGTAGTCATAGGTACTAGGAGGCTGAGGTAGAAGGATCGCTTAAGCCCGGGAGGTTGAGGCTACAGTGAGCCAAGATCACGTACTTCAGTGTGGGCAACAAAGTGAGACTCTGTCTCCAAAAATAAAATAAAAGACAGACAAAAGAGACACTGCTTGCAGCTCTGAGGGACGGCGGCAGCAGCCTCCCCGGGTGCCTGAGTGGGAGAGCACCGCCATGTGGATGTGAGAGTTCAATGTTCTTTTAAAAAAATCAGGCCTCTTCACTCAGACTGCTCTGGCTAGGGGCCACTTCCGTCCACAAGGGACATGGGGACCTATTGCCCATGGGTGACATGCCGGAGTCTATGTGTTGGCTCCCTGGGAAGGGTGCACAGAGAGGACTGGGTGGCTCACCCTGGCACCCAGCAGTCACGCATGCTCCCCACGGAGTAGACTGCAAACCTCCCAAACCCGGGCCAGCTGTATCCACCAGACCCCAAGGGACCACGCAGGGGACCCTTCCACCCCTAGGCCTGTGAAACCTGGTTACTCGTGGGAGGGAAAAGCCCACTGTGGGCAAGCTTGGAAGACCACCAACCTATCCAGTTCCTTCTTCAGCACCGGAGTCTCCATAATGGAATACCGTGGCATTGGAGTTATGGGCACTTTGGGGGGCAAATTCTTCTTCCGATTAGCACCTTCTGGGTAAAACAAAAAAAGCACACGTTTTAGCATGAGGGACACGGATTTCCCCCATGTGATCCCAGTAGCGTCACCGAGAGGAATACCGCACTTGAAGAAAACCCAAGCATCACTTTTGCTCCATGAAAGCAACAACGGCCACCCCTTCCCTGTCTGGAGCCAGGCTTCCCATTGACAGCACTGGGGACACGCACTGAGGGCCGCACCTTGTATAACACAGATGCCGGCTGAACAGGGCTCCTGGGGCTACTCAACCCAACAGCACAGCACGTGACTGTAGCTTACACATGTAAACTTAAAAGTGTCTGACCCACAGTGACAACTTGAGACAATGGGCCACACTGATACTCTTCAAACAGGCTTGGCCGGGTGCAGTGGCTCACGCCTGTAATCCTAACACTTTGGGAGGCCGAGGCGGGCAGATCATGAGGTCAGGAGTTTCAGACCGGCCTGGCCAAGACGATGGAACCCTGTTTCTAGTGAAAATATAAAAATTAGCCGGGCGTGGTGGTTTGCGCCTGTAATCTCAGCTACTTGGGAGGCTGAGGCAGGAGAATCAGTTGAACCTGGGAGGCGGAGGTTGCAGTGAGCTGAGATGGCACCACTGCACTCCAGCCTGGGCAACAGAGTGAGACTCCATCTCAAAAAAAAAGAACAAAGAAAGAAAGAAAAAAAAACAGGCTTAGACATCAGTTTTGTTTTTTAAAAATAATTCATCAATTTAAAAAACCCAGTTATTTACAATGTAATAACGAAAAATAAAAAAACATAAAAAAAAACCACTCAGTTAAAAAAATGGGCAAAGCCTGTGAACATACATTTCTCCAAAGAAAATGTACAGAATGGCCAATAACCGCATAAAAAGCTGCCCAACATCATTAGTCATCAGGGAAATTCAAGTCAAAACCACAATGAGATACCACTGCACGCCCGCTAGGATGGCTATAACAAAAACACAGAGCGCTTGGGCAACATGGCAAAACCCCATCTCTACAAAAAAAAAAAAAAAAAAATACAAAAACAGTTAGCTGGGTGTGGTGGCCCAAGCCTGTAGTTCCAGCTACTCGGGAGGCTGAGGCGGGAGGATCACTTCAGCCAGGAAGGTTGAGGCTGCAGCAAGCCGTGAATACACCACTGCACTCCAGCCTGGGCAGTGGAGCAAGACCTTGTCTCAAAACAAACACATCTACAACAATAAAAAAGAATAACAAGTGTTGGTAGAGATATAAAATGGTGCAATCACTTTGGGAAATAGTCTAGCAGTTCCTCAAAATGCTATACACAGTTGCCATATGACCCAGCAATTCCACTCCTAAGTATAGAACCAAGAAGAATGAAAACTTACATCTACACAAAAACTTGCATGTGAATGTTCCTAAGTAGCATTATTAACAACCAAAAAGTAAAAACAACCCGCATGTTCCTAATGGATGAATGGATAAGCAAACTGGCATGCCATCAGTGGGGTGTTAGTCAGACACGGAAAGGAATGTATGCCCAACGCCGGGGCAACATAGCAAGACCCTGTCTCTAAAAAAAAATAAAAAATTAGCCAGGCATAGTAGCACCTGCCTGTAGTCCCAGCTACTCAGGAGGTTGAGGTGGGAGGATCACTTGAGGCTGGGAGGTCGAGGCTGCTGTGAGTTGTGATTCTGTCACTGCACTCCAGGCTGGGTGACAGAGCCAGAACGCTGACTCAAAAACTGGCCATTTGCAGGGGCTCAGGCCTGCAATCCCAGCACTTTGGGAGGCCGAGGTGCGTGGATCACTTGAGGTCAGGAGTTTGAGATCAGCCTGGCCAACATGATGAAACCGTGTCTCTACAAATACAAAACAAATGACAGGTGGCAGGTGCCTGTAGTCCCACCTACTCGGGAGGCTGAGGCGGGAGAACTGCTTGAACCAGGGAGGTGGAGGTTGCAGTGAGGCGAGATTGCGCCACTGCACTCTAGCTTGGGCAACGGAGCAAGACTCTGTCTTAAAAAAACAAAAACAAAACAGAATAAAAAGGAATAAAGTACTGATCCATGCTACAACATGTATGACTCTTGAAAACTGTATGCTAACTGAAAGAAGCCAGACACAAAAGGCCACATATTAGTAATATATGGCTCTGTTTATATGACATGTCCAGGATAGGCAAATCCATACAGGCAGAAAGTAGATTCTTGGTTGCCAGGCCTGGGGGAAGCGGGGGAAGGGGAAGAAGGGGAAGAAAGGGAAGGGGAAG